>JAUTDX010006033.1:0-23028 GCA_030844895.1 Ambrosia x helenae
CATTGACCTATCATTTTACGAAAACAGCTCACTCCTGTCTCTTTGAAAAGACGGGTCATCAAGTTCGAGGCACCTAAGGCATCCTCCGTGAGGTTTACCTAGGGCTGGCAAATCGTATATACACGACATGTTAAGACACTAACACGAAACATGTATAACCCAAAAACGACACCGGACACCATAACTTATCTTGTACTTTTTTCAAAACCTGAACATGACCTGTTTATACCTGGTTTACACGATAATACCTATTATACTAGGTTATTACGATAATACAACGAACATGTTTTCAAATCCGACACGTTAATGGGTATCATCAATCATTAAAAAGGTAAAATTCCACCTAGGGCTGCAAACGAACCGAGCGAACACGAACAAGGCCTTGTTCGTGTTTGTTTGTTTAGGAAATTAAGTGACGAACAGTTCATGAACACTACCAAACAAGATTTTCTGTTCGTGTTTGTTTGTGTTTGTTAATTTTTTTAATGAACGCACACGAACATAAATGAACATTAATGAACACAAACAAGTGTTCATGAACACAAACGGGCGCAAATAGGTGTCATGAACAGAAACAAACACAATTCGACATATATTAACTTTTGAATAACATTGAAATTCACACACATTAAGACATTAGGTAATCCATCGAAAATATAACCTAGTTATCTAGACATACTTAGTACTTAACATAATATTTGTAAACATAATAAAGTAGGTCTATTGGAGGTGGATGGTAGAAGGCGTCGAAGGTGAAGGGCATCAGCACTGGAACGTGGAAATATAATGAACTTGGATACTAAAAGTAGGTTTATTAATCTCATTAGTCATATATTTACCTCACTAATATTATTTATTTTGATAAAATAAATAAAAATATATAAGAATATAAAAATTATAAAAATTAAAAACCCTAATAAACTATCATCACAAACAAACATAAACGAACACAACCTCTGTTCATGTTCGTTCGTTTAACTAAACGAACGATTTTTTTTTTGTTTGTGTTCATTCATTTATTAAACGAACGGACATAAACGAACTTCCCGGCCGAACGGTTCATGAACTGTTCGCTGAAAGTTCAGTTCGTTTTGTAACCCTATCTCGGCTATAAAATGTATAACTCCAATACTCCACCCCACAACCTATATTAAAAAAAAAACCCTTAACATGTTTTAACGGGTACTAAACAGGTAAAAACAAGTATTTAACCAGTTTAGGACACGAAAAATAATAGGTATATTTCAGTCTAGCTGTTCAGGACACGAAACCTGTTAAGGTCATACATGTATCTGTTAAAATCTTGTAGGTTCGTGTCGGGTATTCATGTTCATGTCTAAGTACTTTTATGAATGAATTGAATGTGGGGAGACGTGTTCACAGGAAACATCTCCAGACTGGGGAGACATCTTCACCGGAGATGGAGACGTCGTTCACCATTTTATTTCCATCGAGACGCTTTAGAGATGAGGATGAGAAGTGAAAGGTTACCATTTTATAAATGAACGAGAATTTCGACCCGCCGCGCGTTGCGGCGGCGGAGCGTCGGAATCAATAAACACCATATCATTACATGCATACGCTATTATTATTTGAGTTATTAGCAATATGGACAACCTGAAATGATAAACATGTGGACATGATGAAGAAAATAAAAAGATCATAACTAATTTGTGGGCATATATACAACATGCGGGCGTTGCGACACGCTAAAACCGGATCATCCTCGGTTTGAACATTTAAATTGACGAAGTTCAAAGTGGGGCAGCCAGAAAGAGCCATTGTGAGTGCAAGTTCATCCTTCTAACATATCAACCACTCTTGTAACTCTATGGTGTCCCCTTGCTGCTAAAGTGCCAACCCATACACAATTGGTCTCCCAATCTGCAATCTTCAATTCAATGCACATCGATCCATTAGAATGTTTCACGAATCTTAAACTCAATCATGGAAGCATTCAAATATCTCTTGCAATAACTTCCTTTACCAAAATCTCATGTTAAGAACAAACAATTATCTCGCTGGCTTACCTTGCCCAATACATTTCTTTCTTGCATTTGCCGACAACCTTGCTTCTACCTTCTTGCTTGCTATCTTTTTCTTTCTTTTGCTGCGAAGACACCATCATCATATGTTATCTAGTCATGCGTCTTTTCGCTGATGATGTGTCCGTCTGAGTTGATAAGCGATAAACTGCTGCTCGTCTAATGTATTGGAACAACAGGTAACTTGTTTAAAGTCACCGGACCGATCATCTTCTCTGCTACTATTCTCGGATAACCAACTGACATAGCCTAGTACACCTCCTGCTCATCTTTTTTTGGTTCATCCGTTCACAAATCACATGCCCTTGATCATATTAAATAGAATAATAACGAACTTGCTCCTAAAGAAAGGCAACCAAAATACCTACTAACCCATTATTTGACTCGACATAAACATGACCTTAGCATCCTACTAAACCTTAAACCCGTGTGACTAAAATTAAAACCTGCTGACCCATATCTGACTATTTGACCCGTACCCATTGAAGCATCAAGATAAAAAAAATAAAAACTTAACTTGCTCCTAAAGTTAACCCATTACTGTGACTCAACATAACCATGACCTTAACATGTTGCTAAACATTAAACCCATGTGACTAACATTAAAACCCTGCCTGACCATATTTGACTATCATAATTGGAAAAGAAAAAAAAAAGATAAGTAACAGAATGTATTGGCATTTACCAAGTTTCATATCTAATCAATTATAAAGTATACAATTCTGAAGCTTCTTAGTTGAATGAGTCAATCTTATTTAAAGATTTTAGTACAATAACATTTTAGGTAGATTCGTTGGTCATCGGAAGGAAACATATACTCTGATATAAAATAGTTGATAAAATGACAAAAAAAACAAATATTACTTTACATAAGAGAGCAATGAAGGAACTTTGACTATTGATATATTTTTTTTACTATAATTTCATCCTATTTATTATCCATCACCTGCTCTTCTACTTAAAGTATTTGTCCCTCAATGCTCGCACATTGGCGGCAGTAAATATGCTCAAAAGCGAACACTGGGGTCAAACAACAATAAAAAAGTCACATGTCATTGGTAAAGTATATGTTCGCCCGTGCGTACACATACTCAGAAGCATTTTAATTTTTAACCCAGTGGCATGTTAGTGTGACGCAGCATAACTGACCCACTCATTTACTACAATCAACGCATATTAATAAAACAAACAAATACTTATTTCTATTAAGCATTCACATATAACACACAAAAAATTTAGAAGCGACATGATCATCATCACAATTCAATCAAATTCATCAAACAAAAAACAATACTTAAAGGCACGCGAATTAAATCAACTAAGAAGAGATAAGAGACATACCGTCAAACGACAGTGGCGAGAGGCAATAGCAAGAAAGTTTGCTTGCATAAGGAATCTGTATGGTAAAAAAAATATATGCAAATACAAATTAGCCTGAAATCCTTGGACTGATCATAAACATTTTTACTCAATGTTTTACTTATACCAATAATGAAAGACAACAACAAACTATCATGAATAAAACATCAAGCTTCACTGGGACAACTGAGCAACCATGTCATGTGCAATCTTCATCATATGAATTGAGAAATTGCTAAACCCATTGTAACAAATTATCCACTGAATATTCAATCAGTGAACAATTAATGTGAGTTCTTTGCGGTCTCATTCCTCAACATGTTTTCACACTACAATACAAAGCTCAAATGATTTATAAGCTATATTACAACATATATAAATCAACGTGTTCGTATGAAGAGTAATCTGAACCTTTTGACACTTAGGAAAAAAAAATTGAGAGCATTGACAATTTGCTAGTTGTATTTAGTATTGTTACAGTTCATTAAAATCTACCGAATTGGCATATTAATTCGAATTACATCAGTTCTTTTTTTTTTTGTGTTTTAACAGTAGGAGAAAATAAGTAAAAGTGTATTCTCATAAACCTGAGAGAAACCTTTTTGTCAGTAGACCATATTAAGTTGTTGATAATTGGCTTCTAATTTCAAATTCATAAACAAACTTTATTATAAAACGTTTGCCGCCCCTGACCTAGCAAACAATCAAAAACCAATTGAAGTTATGTGATATTGGCTTGATTGTTCAGTTTCATCAAGATTCACACCAAATAGTCTCACCCTCCTCCTTCTTGTTCAACCCTCAATACCAGTGCTGGTAGGTTAACAATTGCCAGAAAAATGTAGCCATCACAGCCGGAAACTAATAAGGAAACCTAGGTACGTACCTTACCGAAGGGTGTCTAGGTAAGGGTAACAACCTAACTGCGGGCTGGAAACACACCGCCTCCGCCATTGTTTCATGGCAGAATCCAAGTCGCCGCCCCTTGATGACCACCACCGCCGTCGTTGACACTGAAGCAAAACTTTTCGCGGATCGTCTTCAAGCGATATCGTTCTCATTGTTTCCTGCTCTCATTTCTCTCTCTTCTCTTCTCTCTCTAATATGTTTGTATGATAAAGGCAGGAGATGAGGTGTTGTTGGAAAGAGACGTGGCAAGGCAAGATGAGTGATGAAGACGCGTGTAAGAAGCCAAGCCGCGTGTAAGAAGCCAGCTATAACCCAAAACCACGTGCAATAATACCAGAGATTTTGAAAGTACAATTGCTGAAGCATAATGTACAACCTCAATGCACAACCAAGTTTGCTAATTAGAATTATTTAAATTGGATGTGGAAATGGAAATGAAGAAGTTACCAGGTGGCCACCATTTTAATGGAAACGAAACGGTTAACGAAGGGAATGAATGAATTGGAGTGAAAGGTTAACGACGTCTGAGACGTCTTGGGGAGAGGAGAGAGAGTGTGTGTGTGTGTTGACGTAGCGGTGAGTTATTGGTTATATTTGAAGACGTCTGAGACGTCTTGGAATGTGTGACCCGTCTGGGCAATTTTCGTAAATGGGTTGATCAACGGGCTATTCTCGTGATTTTCCAAATAATATTCATACTTTTCCACTTAATTAGTTTTGAAAGTTGTATGAATTTTTTAAATTACTTTTTAATTAGTTTCAACTACCTTTAAGCTATGGGGTGTGGTTCTCCCTTCCCCCTTCCTCCCCTTGTCCATGTCAGCTTCATGTCATTCTCCCCTCCTTCAAACCAAAGAAATGGTTTCCCCCCCTTCTATTTTTGCATAAAAGGAAAGGGATGAAAAAGGAGGCAAAGAGAGCTCGGGGAGAATCTCCCTTTTTGCACCGAAATTCAAACGGGGGTGTGTTCCTGTCGGTGGGCTGATGAGGTGGCGGTCACTAACTCCCTCCCCAATGACCACACCCAAGTCTTAAATGAATACAAAAAGACTAATAATAATTACTAGAATACAAAGAGACTAATAATGTTAGTTTATGTTTTGAACTTATTTCTGCAAGCGAAATGGTGGTGGTCCCAAACAAAGCACTATACGTAGGTAATAAAACTGAGTGCGTGAAATACTTTTTCTAAAGATATCTGCCCTCCAGAACCTTGGTACGTACAAACTTATAGTGTATAGTTTCCCTGAAGAACTAGTTCTCAAATGAAATGCTAGTCAAAGTCAATGTGCATGCATATGAATTATCGAATTTTAAGTCACAAAGAAAGCACTGTGTTGTCACGCAACAACATGGTCGATCAGATGGCAAGGCATAGCCCACTTTAATGCCTCGTAAAGTTATGGTGCCCTTCCCTTTTAACGCCAATAATCACCACTTGGGAGTGGTGTTAACGCTCCCACACAGGACTAATGCACCGTCGTGTTAGTATACCACTAGGCCTTATAGTCTAATATTGTTGCCCAGATTTGATGGAAGTTTAAGGCTATATCATTAGTCAAACAACTAGCAACGGTTTCAAACTCTACAAAGCAAAATTAAACCATCAAGAAAGAAACCTAACTACTGCCAACCTAAGGACGACTTGTTTTGGTTTGAAATCACAGTTTATACTTATTGGGGCTTTAAATCTTAAAAACTAAAAATAACTAAAGAAACATGAAAAAAAATAACAATTGGTAATTCACAACTTCATACCTTGTAGCAATGTAAAATAAGATTTTGTAACCACGCGTCATAAATTTTAATCATTTGGCATTTTTCTCTTCTAACCTAGTACTAGTGGGGAACCCGCGCGTTGCAGCGGAGTCGACAATACAAGATGGAAACATAATTCAAACCTTAAAATGATAAAAATAATTTAAAATTAAAGAAAAAATTTACACAAATCATGTAAACGTGCCTGAAATTGTTCTTTATCGTATTTTATGTATATACACTCACAATGAAAAAGGTATGTATTTATTACTTGAATTGTGAATGGAAATGGATTAGATTGATTGTGATTTCTAGTTACTTTTGATTCCAGTGGCTATAACAGCAACAGACATGTGACGGTTATATTTTTCCATTGTTCTGTAAACTTAGCAGCACAAGGCGAGGTTAGACTATGGATTCAAAGTGAAAAAAAAAACGGAAGAGCAACAAGAAAACTCGTGCTAATAAGGTGTTGGAAAATAACAATCTAGTAGCAACCAACATACAAGTTATATAAAATATGAGAAGAAACTCTAGACATCATGTATGGAAAGAAAGAAAGAAAGAATGAAGGAAGAGAGAACTTTATTCATTGATATGTTTCATATACTAAATAAAAGACAACTATTTACAAGACTATAACATTGATACAAACGTAATAAAAACATTGAGGTTATGAATGTAAAGAGTCACCACATTATTGTTAATTTTCTCATCAGTTTTATAATTATGTTTAAATTAATTTTTTCAGCAATTTAATATTTAGGTAGAAAGACAACAAAGTAAAGAAAAAAAACGAAGAACAGAAGAAAAAAAAACTCGTGATAATAACGTGTTGAAAAATAACAATTAACTAGTAGCAACTAACATACAAGTTATATAAACATGAGAAGAAGACTATAGACATCATGTATGGAAAGAAAGAATGAAGGAAGAGAGAACTTTATTCATTGATATGTTTTTATACCAATATAAAATACCACTATTTATAAGGCTATAAACATTGAAAGATATGTAAGTTATGTATTTGAAGAGTCACCGTATTATTTAGGTACCAAATACATGACCTTATGTATTTGAAGAGTCACCGTATTATTTAGGTACCAAATACATGACCACTAAGTATAAGACTATAACATTGATACAAATGTAATAAAAACATGGAGGTTATGAATGTAAAGAGTCACCACATTATTGTTAATTTACTCATCAATTTTAATTATGTTTAAATTAATTTCTTCAACAAATTTATTATTTTAGGTAGAAAGACAATTTTACCCCCCCCCCCCCTAAATGACTTCAACAAGCATTGTACTATACAAACGTAATAAAGACATTGAGGTTATAAATGTAAAGAGTCACCACATTATTATTAATTTCCTCATCAATTTTATAATTATGTTTAAATTAATTTCTTCAACAATTTAATATTTAGGTAGAAAGACAATTTTACCCCCTAAATGACTTCAACAAGCATTGTACTATAAACAATAAATGTTGTATTTACTTAAATTTTACCGTATCCTTCTTCTATGGCCAGTAGAGGCCTATACGGGCCATATGTACCCAAACCAATGATTGACAATCATTGCTATCCTTCTTTGGAAACATATACAGTCAATAGAGGCCAGTAGAGGCCAGTAGAGGCCTATACGGGCCATACGGGCCAATCATTTGGGACATATACAGTCAGTAGAGCCTAAACGACCAGTAGGAACCCTCTTACACGAAGAACCCTCTACGTTAATCATTCTATCCTTCTTTCACACTTCTAGTGGCTTTAAAGATAGATAACTAAGAAAAACGCACCAGTTCCATCATCAAGTTAAAGTTTAAAGTTTAAACAATATATTAGAGAAAAACTAAAAAAATTCATATACATCAAGACAACAATTAACCGATAGTAACATTTTTTTTTTTTTGGTTTTTGCATTAGAACATATTAACACATAAAATAAAAGTATAGTACATTCAGCAAATAGTACCTTCAATTAGCCACAAACAATCATTAATTAGTACCCTTTACATATATGAATAATAATAATAATAATAAGCATGTACAAGGTCTCTCTTTGATCACTAGTACCAATCATATCCTTCATTGAGTATATATGTACTCTAGTGGTCCTTCACTCATTTGTGTTCTTGTACTGAGATAACCTTAACCTTCCAATATTGCAGGTTTAATTTTAGTAGGTCTCTTTCCTTGGATCTATTATAAATAATACAGTCAACAACTCAACATATAATATACATAGATAGATAGTATCTCTCCAAAAGGTACCCTAAAAAGATGCATCCTCCTACATTAACTGCAACACTTCTTTCTGCTACAACCACCATGAACAACAGATTAATTTTAAGCCTACTAATATGCAATATTCCACAATGAAAAAGTCCAGCAATAGTCCTGTGGTTGGTAAATCTTTGAGAAAAGACCGTCACAGCAAGATTAACACGGCTCGAGGCCCCGGGATCGACGAATGAGGCTGTCCCTTGATGTTGCTAAGAAGTTCTTTAAATTGCAAGACATGTTAGGGTTTGATAAGGCTAGCAATACAATCGAGTGGCTGTTAACGAACTCGCAATCGGCTATTCAAGATCTTTACAACCAGCAGTTGAGCTGCAGCCTCATGGTTGTATCAAACAGTCCATCTTCTGCTTCAGAATGTGAAGTTCTGTCTGCATCAATTGATGATCAATCAACTGAGAAAACTGAAGAGGAAAAGATGATTAACAAAAAGAAGAAAAAGCCTGAAAGAGTTGTGAGGAAAAGTGTTTACATTGACCACTCTTTAGCTAAAGAAAGTAGAGAAAAAGCAAGAGCAAGGGCAAGGAAGAGAGCAACTGAAAAAAGAAACATCAAACTTGGTTATTATGATGGTGCTACAAATTGTCGTCAGTTTTCAAAACTTAGACCTAATTTAGATCAGGTATTAATGGATCAAAACACGAACCGGTTAGGATCGTGGATCCCATTCGAAGAAAACCAGGTTCAGTTAACCGGTCAACCCGAATATCCAAGCTCTCATTTTCAGTTTAAACAAGGGAATTTGTTGGTGATAGTTCATCCATGATGTCAAGCAACTGGAGTCCTTTGTTCAATTATCAGCATAATCCTGGACTTTCTCATGAGGTAACTTCACATATATATTTTGTTTTATAACTAACAACAAATTAATGATGTATATCATTGGTAGTAATAATAGTAATGTAGACAATTGTACATAATAAGATATGTTTATCTTGTCTGCAGCATCAGTTTAGTGATTTGCAGATTCTTGGTAAACCATGGGAAGGCATCAACAATTAGGTCAATGTTGTAATAAGTATATATGTGTAGATGTATTCATGTTTAATAATTATATAAATTATTATGTAAACCTGGATTGATTATTAACTTTTCTTTTGTGTTTTAATTTATCCCATGTACTTGTATGCTTCAACTTATATTATATTATATCTATGTAGACATCTAGAGGTTTTGGTCATTATTCGTTCCTTTACTATATACATGCTCTCTGTTGGTGAATTGAAAGAAAAATTCATGAAAGCCAACTTAATTAAATTCACGCTATGATCATTTGTTCTTTTGTTGTTTGTTGTTCTTCTATAATAAATAAACAACTTTCTACATAAAACCTACTTGTGCTTGTCTGGTAAATACTAAAACGGAAAATCACTCTACGTGACAAAACTCATGAAAACCTCATGTAACAAACTTTTTTTTTAAAAAACTGGGCGTGTAATATACATATTTTTAAGTATTTTGAGAAAAAAAAACACCAAGTATTTTTTTTTTTGTTAAATAAGCTTATTTGTTAGGCATGAAAAATGTTTAGTTTAATTTACAAACTTGTTACACAGGAAACTAATATACATAGAAAAAAAAATTTATCAGCTACCTTTTGGTTTTTCTTACTTAAAACGCTTAAAAAAATATATAAATTACATGCTAAATTCTTGGGGAATTGGATTTTTATAATCCAAACTTTGCCTCATTGGCCGACAATAATCTGTACTTAGGAAATTGCTCACAACAGTCCCAACTTTCAAAGTATTGGCCGGCAATGAACTTTTGTTAAATGAAAACTAACCCATTTTCAAAACTGAAAGAGTTTGAAAGGTAAAATGTTCACTGTCGGCCAATACATTGAAAGTTGGGACTGTTGTAGGGAATTTATTAAGTACAGATTATTGCCGGCTAATGAGGCAAAGTATGGATTATTAAAATCCAATTCCCCTAAATTCTTTTGTTACATAGAGTTTTTAACGGCTTTTCTCACTTAGAGTGAGTTTACATTTTAACCATGCATGCCCATGGTTTGCTTGACTATACATGAACTTTTTGTCTCTTCAAGAGGAAGACATATCTCACTATCGGTTCAAGTGAAAATTTGATTAGGATTGCATTGGCAATAAACTTAAGTTATTCATGCGATCGTGTTTCTATCACGATTTGATGAATCATTAGCTATGTCTAATAAGAATCGGTCATATAATTTAGGTTCTTCCATGTACGTATCTTGGTAGATGCATTTGGAGAAATGACATAAGAGCATCCGCATCAAGATTGGTGTGTGTGTATATATATTGTATCCTTAAATTATAAAGAAAAAAAATAAGGTTTGAGTTAAATGAGTACGTCCAGATTTCTTAGACCTAATTTTAAGGAAATGAACAGTTGAATCATAGATATATTAGATCACTGCCATTTGGTCCCATATTATTCTGTGAGAAAATCCTATAAATTTTTATGGGGTCGAAAGTGGTTGTGAGTAAAGAAAAATTAGGAATCTAGTGTTTATCTGTATATTGGGGTTATTTGGGAATATTTGTGCAAAAACATTAAACTGTATTTATTTTTTAATATTTGTTGAAAGTGATTTGTGGATGAATGAGAGAGAAAGTATAATGATTTTTAATGTAGTATGTGGTTGTGAGGAAATAGAAGATGAGATTTGAGAAAGCTATTATGAATACTCTTAGTTCTTAACCATTTCCATAAAATTATAAAATTAGAGAATGAGATGTCGGAGCTTTTCTGAAAATTAACAGTTTTTTTAATGAAATGATGCTTCTTAGTGAAATTATCATGATTCCTATAGACTTTGATTGGTATCCACTTTCATTTGGAATAGATACTTTAAAGGATAAGATATGCACATGACCTATCCAATCGTACGTTCTGGACAAAATGAGATTGTCATCAATGACATGTTTTATTGCTCATCTAGAAATATGGAATTTACTATAATTACTTGAAAATGATATTAAAGCACAAAAACATACAACATGGATTAGTGAAATTTAGAAATTCGAAGCCAAAAGAGACAATAAGGATACAATATTAACATACTGGATTAATACGAAGTCAAAACAAATTTTTTTTTATTACGTAATCAAACACTTATGTGACATGCTATGTTTCCTTTTGGGGTTACATGATCAATAGCATTGCCACTTAGTTGATTGAGAGATCTCATGTTCACCTTTTTTCCAGTATGAAGAGATTATACCACAAAATATTGCGTCTTATGTGATTATCCGGAAAAACACAACGAACCAATATTGTTTGTTAATTTAATTGGTAGTGTTCCTAATTAGAGTAGGGTTGGTTTAAATGTTTAGGGTAAAGATCCTGTACAAAGTGTTTTTTTTTTTTTTTGTGAGAACTGTGAGAATCAAAGGAGAGTATTTTTTTATTTTATTTTTTCGAATTTTTTTCCATATTGTTAAACATGTATTATAGTATTGAAATCTAAAAAAAAGAATTTGGTGTAGAGTAATTACATAATTACTGTTGTAGAGTAATTACATAATTACTGTTGTAGAGTAATTACATAATTACTCTAGTGTAAACTAATGTAATTACTCTAGTGTAAACTAATGTATTTACTTTAATGACGTAATTACACTAAAAAAATTCAATTTTTTTTTGTATAATTCATCTAGAAAGTATGTTTAAGCACATGGGAAAAAATTTCCAAAAATAAAATAAAAATTTTTCCCCCTTTGATTCTCACAGTTTTCACACAAAAAAACACGATCTTTACACTAAATGTTTAGCATAAATGTAAGGTTATGCAATTTTTTTTTGAGTTAAACTTCATTAAAACAACCACCCAAGCAAAAATGCAAGACGGCACCAGCCAAAACAATTAACATAAAGCAAATCTATACCACTCCAACCATCCATTTAGTAGACTTAAAAATTGATTTATTCTTGTACCAGAGTAAACCGAGCGACTTGATATCGTCCATTATGTCTTCAATGTTTACCTCCTTATTAGAAAAATGTTTGTCATTCCTATCCTTTCGTAACCTCCAACAAGTAACAACAATAATGTTGTGTATAATTTCCTTTTCTCTCTTACCGATCTGATGTGCTTGTCAGTCTCTAATAAATCTAAAAAGCATAAATTTTAGGTGAATCACACCATGAACTAATAGGTTGCTAAACCACCATAGCGCTACAAAGCAACATGTGAGCAGATGATATGCTAATTTGATGTCTGAGTCAAATAAGACATAATTAACGACTCAACTTGTATATTCCTCTTCTACAAAGCTTCCCAAGCCGGTAAACGATCCATTTAGGCTCTCCATGCAAAAAGATATTGCACTTATAGGAGACTCACTTGCATCACTCTGTCACAAGCAAAGGACTTGCATCTATCTCTCTATATCAAAGTCTCTTAACCCACCCATCTTTTTTTTAAGGTGGGCGGGGTGGTCCGTGATGGCCGTGACCATCACAAACACCGCCCTGCCTGAAATATCACGGTCGGGATTCCATCAAACTGTGACAACCATCACGAACTCACATCTCTCTCTCTCTCTCTTTAAAGTATTTTAAAGCAGTGGATGAGGTAACACAATATTATTGGGTGTGATGAAATGTGAACACCACCCCATGATTTTAGTGATAAATGTGATGGAGTGTGATGGAAATGAAGTGGCACAATATTACTGGGTGTGAGTGTGTGATGGTGTGATTGTATCACCAACCACCCCATCCACCCTTATCCGATAAGCACACTAACTCTAACATATTATCATCTCGTGCATTTTGAGACCTGAAAATGAGAAACCTGATTCCATTTGAACAATGCTATTCGCCCTTTGACCGAAGCTACCTTGTTAGCCTGGAGAGTTAAACTTTTTTTTCTTTTCACGTGTATAGCATCGATGGCTCTTCCATAAGCACTGATTTGATGGTGACTCGACCACCTATCGAAAGAGTTGAAGCTTTCCATATAGAGGGTTGATCGGGCTTCAAACATATCAAAGAGTGGCCTCCAATTGTTAATTCTGTTTCATATTCACTTTATCATCAATCCGAGATACCTAAATAGAACATTATCCGCTTTACAACCCAATACCGCTGCCATGCTATAACCTCACTTGACTCCACCCTAATCCCATATAGATTAGATTTGTATAAGTTAATTTTAAGGCCCGAACATAAGTAAAAATATCCTAGAAGCCTAGCCACAATTTTTGGCATTAAACAAATACACTAGCCAATGAAGATAACCTCATTAGCATAATAAAGGTGTGAAAGTATCGGGCCACCATTAGGAGTTCTAATACCGTTGAAAGTTCCCATCTAACATGCTTTCTTGAAAATGCATGAGAACGCTTCCATCACATTGATAGAAGGAAACGGAGAGATTGGATCTCCATGCCTTATGAGTTATGCCTTTATGGCATTGAAATTCAAACATAGGTACGCCATTGACCAAAACCGAGGATGTTGCCAATTCAAGGACTCTTTTGATCCATGTACATCATAACACTGGAAAGCTATTTTTTGTGACATAATAGATAACAGAAACCTCCAGTTCATGATAAGACTATGTGGTGTGGTTGAGGCAAGGCTTGGGAAGCCTTGCCGGCCGGCACGTCAACAAAAAGTGGGCCAGCCTTTGTTTTAGACAACTTGACGACTACCCAAGGGTGTGGGGGTAGTCCTTCTTGAGTAGTCCTCCACTCCTATTGGCCACCATGTATTTTTATTTTCTAATTTTTAAATAAGTAAATAAATAAAATAATATTAAAAAAAGGTTACAAATAAAAATAAAATTACACCTAAAAAAACCCTAACAAATAAAAATAAGTAAATAACTAAAATAAATAACATGTCTAGCTTTCCCCGTCCGCCCAAATGTAATCGACCAAATCCGATTGTAGATGTAAGTGCCTGTGCTCGTTGCGTAATGAGAATTCGTTAAGCAAACGAATGAGCATTCGACATTGTGTGGTAATTTTTATAAAAACTTTAAAAATTTTGGTAGACGTTGAGAAGAATAGGTTATAAAGATGTAAAGATTTGAGAGAGATTTGTAGTTGTGTGTGTGTGTTTTTTTTTTTGTTAAAATGTTGAAGGAAATGTATTATTTAAATAGAAAATGTTTTTTTATAATTAAACGGTCATATAACTGTTAGAAGGCCCCACCACAATCAAACAACCAATCTCAAGCCCCGTCTCAAACATCCAAAAGTAGACGAATTGGCCGGGTTGAACACGTTAGGGGCGGTGTTGGCCGGTGTGGACGGGCTGGCCGGCTCTTGACCGCCCACCACACCACATAGTCTAATAACATGTTTGGGACACGGGCCGGCGTCTCCAAATCCGGGTCATGTTCTTGATCCAGTTGTTTCCAACATTTAATTTTGGTTTTGCAAATACTTATTGTAGAATTTATGAGTAATGAGTAACTTTGATCATGACGTCAGCCCACAATCTTTGTATTGCGTCACAAACACAATCTTTCATGATAGCTTACACTACCTCAAGTTTTCTGTTTACCCATGCAGTGTGTATCTCAACTTGATTTGTTAGGATCACCTTCAGGGTGAATGAATTGAGTACCAAATATAAAAACTATATTATATGATGAATAGTGGTTCAGCTACTATTGAATGGATATGTTTCAAATGTTGTTAATAAAGGCATTCAAATGTCATTATGTTAGGCATGATACACTTTTTGGGTTAATCGGGTTCATTCGAGGGTCATACGTGTCACGGGTTAACGATTACCCGGTCATGGATCATAAATCTTGGTCTGCATGAAAGAAGTAGAGCTTTCAAGGTTCACATAATCATATGCATGGCTATAACTAACCATTTATGGTTTTATATGTTATGTTTTATCTAGTTTACATTAGTTTGAATTGTTATTTAGTTTGACCGGATTCTATGGTGCATAGGTTTAATTAGAGTGGGTCATTTCTTAGGTTCACGCCCCACTTACGTGCGCATATAATGTATATATGTGTGGCCCTCGGGCAGCAAAAGTAAAGTTGCACTAGTTTTTAACGTTATTTTACTAATTTCGTGAAAATAACGTTAAAAATGGTGGACGGTTAATCATGCAATCATGTGGTGGCGTTGATAGCTAAAAGACAAAGGGGTACATGCACTGATCTGGTTTGTCCCGATTGCTAAGTTTTTTGTGCCTTATGTCCAAGGCTTGATACCAAACCACATCGAGCTGGGGGTCTCACTGGAAACAGTCTCTCTATTCTTAGGGTAGAGGTAAGGCTGTCTATATCTAACCCTCCTCATACCCTACCTTAGCTTTGCTACATCTGGAATTAACTGAGTATGATGATGATCGGTCATTACTTAGGTTGTACCGTTCCTTAGGTTAGGTGAATAAGTACTTTGTTGCTATTTTTATGGTTCACATTTCTTCTGTAAAAGCTATTTATAGCTTATTGTTTGTTGAATCAAAGTACACCTGCTTCCTTTTCGCAAGTCACGTACTTTTGTTCATAGTTATTTTTTTTTTTTTATTTTTTTTTTCAATTGTTATATCTTTAAGTGTCAATACACAGAATACTAGTCACATAGTGTGTGTAGTGTGTGTTTTCAAAGGGCATGAACCAACACTTTTGCAATTTACATGACTTTCTAAAATTATCAATGTTGTACATGTTATTATAACCCTTGGCTTACCGATATTGTTTAAAAGTTTGAAGAAAAAGGGTTATTTCACTTTCTTCTTTGGCCTATTTTGTCGCTATGCTACTTCAAAGAAGTTTTAGAATGTTCAATGTAGACTTTAGAAAGCTAGCTTGTATGATAAAAACCAGCTGATTAAGCATAAACTTTGCTCAATTGAAGTAATATTGAGAAGCTATATATATATATATATATATATATATATATATATAGGGTAATTATAAATAGAAAAACCCACTTCACTTGTGAAAACTCTAAAAACCCCATCTAAAGGACCTCATTGCTCCACGTCATGTCTTCTCCATTTTAATTCAGGGTAGTTTGGGCAAGTTATATCTCTTCTTTCCATGCCCTCTCTCTCTACCTCCTGACACAATTTATCCTTTTCTTGATGAAGATAACCTCTCTCATATATACCCACCAAGATACAAAACACTCTCTCTCACTCATATTTCTCCAATCACACTTCTCCATGAAACACCATTTATAAACAAACTTCCCAACTTTTCAGTATCCTTCTCTCTCTCTCATTCTAAAGGACAACACTTAATGGTGGTGATGGATATAACTATCTCTCTATTTTACAAAACTTCTACACACCTCCTTCTTCTTACCTGTCGACCATCGTTCTCTTCCACCCACCATTCTCCTCCAAGACCTATACATAAATCTAACCATGCTTACCGTCTGAATATGGTAAATCGATAGAGGGCTTTTTAAGATGAAAACAAATCACGAGAGATAGCAAGTTTGTACTTCTAGATCTGGGTAACCACCACCGCATGGTGGTGGTCGTTTGTCGTTGACACTGACTCGGTATTGGTGATGGTTGTTCAAACGTCGTCTGAAGCAGTCGAAGCGATGGATCTGTAACCTGAAACTCACTCTTGTTTGAAATCAAGATGTATTTTTTTTATGTTCATGTCTCATTTATTGCTACTTATTTAGTGGGATTTCTAGATCTATTTTTATCCTTTGGTATGCTGCTTATTTTTTGTTTGCATTTGAGTTTGATATTTATATTTATGTAGTTAATAGAGTTATTTTAAATTAAAAAATAACCTGTTGATGAGCATATTTATTGGTGGTATGCATTAGAAGTAGGTGAATCATCTTGAAATGAGTTGGCAGGTCCAGGTCTTGATGGAGATTTGGTTTTGTTTTTTTTTTCTATTAAAGAGTTTGTGCTTTTTCATCAAAGAACATTTGGTTTAATTTAAAAACATATGTTTTTGCTATTTGGGATCATAATTTGTGAGTGGTTGATGATAAAGCCAAAGAGGATGAGGTAGAATCTGCATCTTTCTTACATAGATTTTTAATTTTTATTTTTTTCTATATGTTAAATTTCTACACAGAAGACCTTTTTTCCATTGATATATTAAGATATGGATTTGCTTTTTTTTTCTATAGTTTAAATTTTTTTCTTGTCCTTTTGTAATAACGGTTTATGTTTGTAAAAATGATCATTTTTGTGTTTTGAAAAACCATATCTGTATTTTTATATGTTTTTTTGCTCTTCATTATTTTCTTGTTCTTCATTATTTTTATATGTTTTTTTTTGTATATCAAAGGTACAACCTATGTTTTTTGTTGTTTGGATTCATAATTTGAATTTTTTTTAGTGAGATATGTTTGTGAAAACATAAGTTTTTGTTTTTGGGCTATAATTTATTATAAGTTTTTTAGTTATCTTGTTTCTCAAAACATCTGTTTTTGTTATTGGGTTATGATTTTATTATATGTTTTTTAGTTAAATAAGTCACGAAAACATTTGTTTTTGTTATAGGGTTGTGATTTTATTATTTGTTTTTTTGTGAGATAATTCGTGAATACATCTATTCCAAAATTTATTATATGTTTTTTTAGTGAGATGAATCGTAAAAACATAAGTTTTTGTTCTTAGGTTATAATTGTTATATGTTATTTGTGAATAAGTTGTGAAAAACATGTGTAAATCGTAAAAACATAAGTTTTTGTTCTTAGGTAATAATTTGTTATATAACATTGTAAGATTTTTTGTAAGAAGAATGATAATAAGAATAAAAAAACATGTGTTACTCAAAATCTCAGAATGTGTATTTTTTAATTTCATTTGTAATTCAAATTTGACTTTTGAATGTTAATAAAAGTAACAAGACATGATGCACAACTTTTAAGAAAGGAGAGAGGAGAGAGAAATGAGATAAGAGAGAAAGAGAGAGAACACTTAAAGGATAAGAGGACTATTTTGCCCTTTGAAGACTAAAGTAACATCTTACTTATTAATATAAAATCTGAAAAAACAAGAACCATAGATCATACTAAATGAAGGGTCAAGATGAGGGTTTCATGGTTTTCTTAAGTGGGGAGGTTTCCAAATTATCCCTCCCCTATATATATATAATATATATATATATATATATATATATATATATATATATAGCTATATATATATGGGTAAGGATCCTATACAAAGGGGGTGTTTTGTAGGAAGGCTAAGAAGGATTAATGACCCTTGGATGTGTTAGATCTATGGTGTAGATTAATTGGGTGGCATTTTGGTAAATAGTGTTATAATTTTTTAATAAATTATACTAACTAGGGGCATAATAGTAAAACACAAGGTGCATTTAAATGAGAATTAAAAAGAAACGAGTGTCTACTTACCTTTATTCTCGCATCTTCCAAAAACAAACATTCACAATTATAGGAACTATAATATATTCTCTCTCTAACATTCAATGTAATGTGATCAAAAAGATTTTGTGGTTTTTATAAACGTAAGTCTTGCTTTATTTCAAACACTACTATTCATCGCTTGTTTCTTGGGTTTTATTGGGGTAAAACACTATCGCTTTTCGGTTGTATATAAAACACATTGCTTGCTTGGTATGTATTATTTAAAACACATTTATGTTGAGTGTTGTATTTCACAAATAATAGGCATGAGAAAAACACATTTACCCTTGTTTGGTATAAAACACATTTCAGTATAGATGTAACGTGTTTTATATTTGACTGAATATGTTGTAATCAGTTGTATATGTCTAGATAAAAAACACATTTCTTAGAGTATTCATGTGTTTTATTTAAAAGTGTTTTTTGGGGTGAGTTTTGTGTTTTTTAATCATTGTTTAGATCTGTTTTTATGTAAGATGTAAATGCTTGAAGACAAAACACATTTGAGTATAGAGGCGCGGTGTTTAATGGGTGATTTTGAGTTTATATGTTTTTTGGTATGTTTTTTCTTGTAAAGTGAATACAAAAAATTAATAAATAAACAAACAGCAAACAAAAAATAGTAGAGTATCAGATATTGAAATGCATTTGGTTTGTTTTATAATTTTTTTTCTTTGGTTATACTAACAAAAAACACAATATAATGAACGAGAGAATGTATCCAAGGAGATAGAACTGCTTTTTTTTTTTTTTTGAAAATTGGAGATAGAATTGCTTGACTGGTGATTTTTTTTATATGAATTATGAGTAGAAATAGGGCAATCGGTTATAATGATAATGGAGTTAAATCCTATAATCACTCAACCTCTTGATTACATATCGTTTTTTAATAATAATTATAATTTCTAAAATTAAAATTGGTGTGGTCTTTTACCTAAATGCCCAAATGATTGTAATTAAGACTTGCCACATGTCACAACAAGAGTCCTTCTTACCCTTCTCACAAATATTAGACTTTGTACAAGAACCCTTATCATATATATATATATATATATATATATATATATATATATATATATATATCTATAAGTTCCTCAAGTGGTACCACTAGCTAGCAAAATTTAGAAAGAAAGTGGATTGAAGACAAATTTTATATAATACAAAGTTTATCATGATACTCAATTAATCACGTCTTTTTAATAGTATTGAAAAAAATTAAAAAGATATCGAATTCTATGAAGGTAAGATATTCGAACTAACAATGATAAACTTTTTTTTTTCAAATATAAGAATTTTTGCATCATAATTTCCTGGCAAATTAAAGACTGATGTTTCATTGATGTTGTTGGCCTGTAATTACGGACCCAAGTTTAAAAACTACATTGATTAATAATTTCTTCTAACCTAATCATCATTTTTCTTAAAATATGGGTTTTAGAATAAGTTTACGGTAAAAAAACCTTCACCTAAAAAGGACAAGAAAGATTTTGGGCTGTTGATCTAACTAAATCAATGGATAGGATTAAAATCGTAAATATATACGTTGGATTTTCCAAAGAGAAGGGGGAGCAAAATAGGTATAACCTACCATTGTTGAGTTCCACCCCCCCCCCCCCCCCCCCCACACACACACACATAATTTTTAAAAGTCAATAACTTTTTCATACGACATTATTTAAAAAAAAAATACATCATAAAAACAAGCTTTTTATCCTCTTTCATTTGTATACCCTATTGCTCTAATTTTTTTAAAAAAATTGTTGGGTTAATAACTTGCATTTTTATCAAGTATAACTTGCGTTTTTTATCAGATATAACTTGCATTTTTTTTATCAAGTATAAGTCGTGTTTTATCATGTATAACTTGCGTTTTATTAGGTCGTTTTATCAGTTTGCTTATCAGGTATAACTCAAGTTTCTAAAACGCAAGTATACCCTCAACAACACAAAAGAACTATACTTCCTTCTCTGTGGTGGCATCCTTATTGATAGTGGTCGAAAGGTAAGCTATTCGTTATTTATTCATGTCCACAATTCCAGAAACAAATGTAACTAGTTTAGTATCTTATGACAATCTAGTTACTTGTTATTGTTTCTCAGTGGTCTTTCATATGCAAAACAACTATTGGGAAATGTCTTATGCTATCAGCTATAGAGTTATTAAGCAGCGACACTAATTCAAAAGATGTTGATAGTTTATCCTTATTTGAATCCAGATTTTCTTTCATTGAATTAAAAATCTTTTGTATTATGTGGACATAATGCTAATCTGTTATTCCCGAGAGATGTATACTAATCTAAGGTTTTGTATCCGCAGATTTAAAGAGGTTATACGGCTTCAAAGTTCATGTATAACTTGCCTTTTATCATGTATGACTTGCGTTTTAAATCCTGGTTAGAACTAGTTAGCTTTCTTATCCCTACTGATTTCTAGTTTTGAATCCTGGTCAGAACTAGTTTTCAATATGTATTGTATTTTATTTACATAATGAACTTTATCCGATCTGAACCGTCAAACCGACCCGATTTTTTTCTGTACGCTCATTTGAGATTGGAGCATTTAGAAAAAGGAACCCCTGGAAAAAAATTCTTGGATCCGCCACTGAGGGGCATACACATGAAAGTAAATTACTATAATATAATATTATGATACTATCTCAAGGTGAAACCATAACCATAGATGCCAAACTTTGTATATGCTCGTACTTACAACTACATACAACCAAATCTTCATCATATTTTGGGATTCAACTCAAGACTTTTTACAAAGGTTTTTGTCTCTTTGTAAAAAGTCTTGAGTTGAATCCAAATATGCTGAAGATTTGGTTGTATGTAGTCGTAAGTACGAGCCATATACCATTACGATAGTACTAAGATTCAACCAACCACGGAGTGGTATGGAGGCTTAATGATAGAAGACTCATGGCTGAAAGGTCATGGGTTCGATTCTTAAGAGCCACTACAAATAAAATGTCATATGATGGTATACACAAAGTGTCACAAAAAGCTAAAAAAGTGCCACTGAATGCCAATGCAGAAATGTGTGGCATACAAAAAAAGTGCCACTACAAACAGTGCCACTAAAACTTTCAGTGGCACTTTTTTTGTGTGCACACATTTTCTACAAGGGTCTTTAGTGACACTTTTTGTGTGCCACAATATTAACTACAAAATATTAACACTACTTTTAGTGACACTTTTTTATGTGCCATAATTAGAAAAGTTATTCTTGCTCAAATTTTGTCAATAAAACGAAAAATAAAAAATGTAAAATTATAATATAATAACTTAATTATATTTTCAATCCAAAAATATATCCCAAATGTTCAAACACATAAGAGTTTCAAAATATCAAGTGTTCACAAAAAAGAAGCCAAAACGATCTTTCGGTTTGTTAACTCCCTCCCAAAACATTCTTGATTCTTCTCATTTCTATTTAACCAAAGATTCACACTTTTGTAAACTCTTTCACCGGCGTCACTGGAAGATAATCCGTTACTAGAACCAAGACGAGTGACCTAAAAAAATTGACCAACAAAAAAAACACTATTAATAAAAACATTTTACTAACAACAAGCAAAAGAAACTCACAGTAGTTACTGCTGCAGATCTGTCCAATATTTTTATAAATCCTAGCCGTTATTTGCTACTCCCTCTGTCTCATTAGAAGTGTCCATATTTCTTTTTTATTTGTCCCATTTCATGTGTCCACTTTAAAAAATTTATTAGCAACTTCCAAATTTACCTTAAAAAACATTACTAAAATAAACAAAGAATATGATGGACCCACATATGACAAGGGTATTATTGTCATTTGGCAAGTAAAAAAGCAATCATTTAATGTGCCTAAAACTTTGTGTTTTTCAAACTAAGACACTTCTAATGGGACGGAGGGAGTATGTTTTTATGTTCGTGGTGTAAACATGATAGACAACTTTAAATTAATAAAGGCACACCATACATATTGTCATTAAGCAACAACACACAATATATCGGCTTTCAAATACCAAGTTGATAGACATAAACTGATCACACCACCACCAACAAATCAATAGAAAAAGCACTAAAAATAGTTAATTAATCTACATATACACAACATTTATAAGATATCTATTTAGTCAATAAACTTAAAACATTGACAGAAGCATTATTACAAAGCATCAATACATCTAATATGAGAAAAGCATTATAACATATATCTAACAGTTTACATGCATCACAATTTTATTTCACTTATCCTACTAATATGAGAACACAAATGCTACCTAAGGCGGTCTGACACCGGCATGTATAAGAAAACTCAAACGGGTCAGGGGCAATA
>JAUTDX010006034.1:0-31060 GCA_030844895.1 Ambrosia x helenae
TTTTTTTTTTTGAACGGCAATCACTTTATAGCTAAATATAAAGAGCCAGCCAGTAGCTGGAATTACAAAATCCAAAACGAAAAACACCAAACACCAAAAAATTACACCATATTACACACATGGAAATCAGCCTAATCGGCCTATTGCAAAGATTGGGCTTTAGCCCTATGAATGGCCCACAAAAATGTCTCCTCCTTGATGGCGTCCACCGTGTCTTGAATCTTGATAAACTTGTCGTCGAAGACTTTAGCATTCCTAGCCATCCAAATACGCCAAACGGTCGCCAAGAAAACCATGTGCACTAATTTCTTCCATCTTCTAGAGCCCGGGGTAGCCTCAAAGTTCTTTAACCAACTTTGCAAAGTAAAATTACCGTCGGCCAAGGTATCTTTAACCACCACCAGAATTTGCCACCAAATAGCGCGCGACCAGAGACAATTCAGGAAGGTATGTGATGGGTCCTCGTCCTCTATACCGCATCTCGGGCATAAGGTGTCAATAACCGAGATCCCACTACAAGCTAAAGCCTTTTTGGATGCAATCCTATCCGCGAGCGCTCTCCACAGCAAATAATTAGCTTTCAAAGTGGCCCAAGAATTCCACTTGAAGCCATCAGCGAACTGCTATCAAATCGATTAGCCTGAGCCGCAAACCTGATCCATTTTTCCGAGAAGGGAAGGTTATCCGGGTTGTCCCAGAACCACGAATCAGGCCTAGAACACAGCTGCAGCGGCTGCGTAATCACCTTCGCGTCTTCCAGTTGAGCTGTAGCAGCATGATCCAGCATAAGCGAAGAGAAGTTCCAGACCTAAGTCTGCCTCATAGCGTCCAACAATCAACTACAGAAGCATCTTTATTCGGCGCAAGGATGAACAGATCTGGGAATTTTTCTTTAAAACAAACCTCAGCAGCCCACGCGTCTTTCCAGAACCGGGAGTTCAACCCATCCCCCACTTTAGACATAAGATTCCTCTTAACCGAAATACTCTCAAGTGCAGCCTACCTTCCACATTCCCAATGTCTTTTCCATACACTAGGGAGAGTTTTCTTGATAGGAATAATAGAATTCGATCTCCCCAACGAGTGGCACGCTTTAATAACTTCAGCCCAAAGATTATGGCCCTTTTTAAATCTCCACCACCATTTAACTAGCATAGCCTCATTGAAATCTTCAATACCACCAACGCCCAATCCACCCAACGATTTTGGTTTAATAACTTTATCCCATTTGACCCATCTAATCTTGCCCTTATCACCATTTTTACCCTAAAGGAAATCGCGTCTAATAGCTTCCAGCTTCTTAATCACGGTCTTGGGAACTTGAAATAAGGAGAGGTAATATGACGGAACGCTACGAGCATCGCCTTCACAAGAGTTAGTCTACCGGCAAAGGACAATGTCTTGGCTTTCCAAATAGAAAGTTTTTTGTTGAACTTATTAATCACCGGATCCCAATATTTAGCTATCTTCATGTTTGCCCCGATCGGGATACCCAAGTAATCAAAGGGAAGGTTACCGACTTTACACCAAGGATCCGAGCAAACATCGTTACTTCATCATCCCCCACACCTATACCAAATAAATTGCTTTTATCATAATTGACTTTAAGGCCCGAAGTTAAGAAGAAGCACCGAAGGAACATATTGATGCTACGAACATTGTGCTTAGACCATTCTCCAATAAAACGACATCATCCGCATAGCAAAGGTAAGTCAAAAGAGGCCCACCATTAGGGAGTTGAAAACCATGGAAGAGGCCCAAACATATTCATCACTTCCATGGCAGAATAAACAAAAAAGGGGATAACGGGTCGCCTTGCTTAAGACCTCTTTTGAAAGAAAATTGGACAGTAGGGGACCCATTGACAAGAATCGACCCTTTTTCGGATGTGAGGCACCCTTTCACCCAACCAATCCACTTGGCAGGAAGTTCATAAACTCCAAGGCTTTAAGAATAAACTTTCAATTTAGAGAATCATACGCCTTTTGGAAGTAAACCTTATAAATGAGCGCCTTCCTCTTATTCTTTTTGGCCCATGAAATAACCTCACTAACATGAGCGGGCTATCTAGAATGTTTCTACCCCCCAAGGAAAGCCGATTGATTAGGACTAATGAGATCACCCAAAATGCCCTTCAATCTATTAGATAGGACTTTCACAATAACTTTATAAATAGCACCCACCAAAGAGATAGGCCGATAATCATTCATCCCTTGAGGATCGGCCTTCTTAGCTATAAGAGTAATAAATGACTCATTACAGCCCGGACTAAAGCAGTCTGTGTCGAAAAAATCACTAAAAACATTAAGCCACCCCGGTTTAACCCCCCCCCCCAATTATTTTTAAGAATTTCATAGAAAAAGCCATCCGGACCCGGGGCTTCCCACCATCACATCCGTTAATTGTTGCCCAGATCTCATCCGAAGTAAAATGGGCAACAAGGTTATCGGCTTGAGAAGAAGATAGCTTAGGCAGCCCATAGTCTTGAAACATAGGTCTTCGGCGGATAGGTTCCGAAAAAAGCTTCTTGAACAACTATTTTTAAAGTTAGAGTTCGTTATATGATCAATTTTTTTAAACTTCAGTTTGTCTTTATTATTTTTTTAGTTACTCTATATTAAATGTATATATTTTTTACTATATATCTATACCTATATCTATACTACATTGTAAAGGATGAAACATAGGCAAATATGTCTGAATTGTCCAAAGTTAAGATGGTATACCAAGGGTTCTTTTACAAGTCTCTAATTTTTTTTGTCATTTTCTTCCTTTTATGTCCTCATTTACAACCTTTAACACTAATTGTATATATCTTTTATGCACTCTTTGTATCCACATGAAGATGCAACCCTTTCATAAATACCATAAACACCCAATTGAATGTTGTAACCCTTGAAACCCCACAATGCTCTTCACCTTCATGTGAATACTAGATCGTTAGCACTGGGAAACAACCTGTCAACAAACTCTTTGTTTTTTATGGTTACACAGATATGTACGTAGAACTATTTCCCCTAATGTTACAACTATATAATCAAGTCAACTTCTATTATGTTATTACATGTTAAAAGAGTGAAGGATTTTGGGCATCAATCTGTTATGGCTTGAAAAGTCCAAAGAATGTATTGTTTCTAAGTTGTAACAACGGTAATCTTGTTAAATTCATTATTTATTATGTATTGGTTTGCTTTTCCTTTTAATTTCTTTTTTCTTCCTTGTAAGTTGCTAACATAGAACATGAATACCTTATGTCATCATCATGCAGGACCAAGAGGATTTTGGCATATAGAGCTCTATATGAAGGAAACAATGATATTCCTAAAACATCTCACCCATGTGATTTCGTAAGATACCATGATCTTTAGTTTAGCATTCACATTTCATAAGTTTGTCAAGATGACCATCATTTAGATTTTTTAAAACAATCGAAGTATGATTTCAAAGTTTTCTTGACATGCATCTTTGGAAAAAACATGGTTTCGTTTGTGAATAGTAGTTATATATTAATTATGCATTTCAAAGCTTAACGCTCTTTATGAAAGATGTTTTAAAATGCATAAAGTTACTTAATTCATGCATATAACTTGATGACTTGTATGCTAAGACTTTTAAGTAATTGTCTTTCCTTTTTTGTATTCATGAGCTTATTTACAATTCACCACAAAGATTAGATTATGATTTTATGTTTAGTGTTCTCCCTGCATCATATCTTTCTAGAATTCTATACTTCTCTTGGAAAGCACCACACATAATTTAGAATACAGAGGAATTAAGTTTCATAATATTAAAGGGTGACAAGAACAAGAATCACATAGATTAATTTATACAGCCAGGGCTAAACCAGTGGTGCCACCTCCCACGAGGACAGGGTTTGAAAGTTGCGTCTAAATTCTATTGAAGCCTTTATCAAATAATGGATTAGTAACCATTTGATCTGTGTTGAACCGTTAAAAGAATTTAATGGAACCATTACCATATAATGGATTAGTTCCTATGTGTTGTGTGTAACTAAATATAGCAAATAAAAATCAGACACGGGTCAGATTGGGTGATTGGATAAGTGATATTATAATGTAGAAAACTTTAGGCAATTTAAATCGTAACAAAAATAAATAAATAAACACCCGCGGAAACGTGTGGGCATTCCCACCAGTTATCTTATTAAGTACCAAAGGTGTACAAGATAGTAATTTTGTCAAGCATCAAACTATTAAAGCAACAGGTACAATTAAATTAAGCTTATATGATGAGGGTATAATTAGAACTTCATGAACATGTAAGATGCTTAAGAGGTTAGAATAGTAATTTTATTAATGTGGTGTTTGTTTTTCTGGTTAGAAAAGTTTCTAACCTCTTATGTCTGCGCCGCGCAGACGCGGGCAGACATTTGAGCCGGGCAGATCGTTTGATTTTTAGAAGACATAAGACATGAAAAGCTCTTCCCTAGCTCTTTTTCATGCAGACATAAGCAATTCTCTTCACACCTCTTCTTCTCAAACACTTTACCCAAAAAACCCCTTGTTTCTCTCATCCATGTCAAAACCCTAGCAACCAACTCCTTCTACCAATCGACTTGCACCTCCTCTCTCTCCCTCCCTCAGCCCTCTCTCCTCCCTCCTTCTCTCTCTCCCCTGCACGAACCGGCCTCTCTCCCTCCGCCTTCTGTCCTCCCGCCGCTGCAGCTCCTGCACGAAGGTATGTTTTTTTTTAAATCCGTGTTTAGTGTTGTTCATGACAAGGTGTGTTTGCATTTTGGTTTTAGGATACCAACACTTTCAGATCTGATTGTTGTAGATGGGTTTTTTTTACTTCAGTTTTTTAAATCCGGTTATTGACTGTTAGGTATCTAGCTTGTTTTGTGACTGAGATGTCGGTTTTCGTCAATGGTTTTTTGAGGGATTTAACGGGGATGCTTGGAGGTGTCATGTTCACATTCTATATTTTGGTTTTAGGATAACAACACAGTTTTTTATGCTTATACTGATTACTATATTATTTTTTTTTAGTAATTTCTGATCTCTTTGAACGATTTGTTTAAAAACACATTAATTTGGTCAAAGAACTGTGTGCAAGTTATGTTTCAAGATTTTTAGATGGTGGGTATTACATTTTTGTCAAACCAATTTGGACTCCCCCAAACCCAAGTTGCGGCTGCCACTCTTCTAACATACATGTTGATTGTATTTTACCTTAACCAATAAAGAATTTTAAAATATAGTCAAAAGTCAAAACCCACCAATTAAGAGATTTTTTTTGTGTTTGGTTTATTGATTATGATCATCTGATTTGATTTGGGTGTTTGCCTTTTTTTTTTTCTGAAAATATTATCACTATCATTTGTTGATATTGTATGTTTATGTTTAATCTCTTGCAATGTATTGATGGGTTCACATTGCTTCCTCTTAAGGGTCAAAATAGGATAGTTTGTTAATTAATTGTTTTGGAAATAATGAAATAGTTGTTGAATATTTATCCATTTAATAGCGAATTAGTTGATACTTGATGGCCTATATTAGTTGTTGATAGTTATTGTATATTAACCATATTAGTTGTTGATACTTGTTATTGAATATTATCCATATTAATAGCGAATTCATGCTTTTAATAGAAATGGGAGAAAAACAACAATGGTCAAATGAGCAACTAAAATGTTTGTTAGAGACTTGCATCGAAGAAGTACGCACAATTGGTAGAAAAGGCTTGAGTTTGCATAAGGATTCTTGGAATAAGTTAGGAAAAACGCTTAAGGAAAAGTTTGGCCTTGAGTTGACCCAGAAGCAAATGAAAAATGCTTATGACAATCTTAAGGCCAAATACATAGGTTGGGTGTATTTAAAAAACAAAACTGGAAACATTTACAATGTCGAAACAAATACATTTTCCCTAACGAACGAAGAGTGGGGAGACTTTAAGAAGGTATGTTAGTATGAATAATATTTTCACATCTACCTATAAACAAAACTTATAACAGTTCCATTTCCTTTTCCAGAGCTTTGTGCGGAGTTGTTTGATGGTAATGCAGCAACTGGTGCTTGCAAGTGGACCTCAACCCAAACAACATCAGGGGTTGGCTCATCTTCTTGTCTTCGTGCCAAAACACTTATGATTACAGACACCGTTTTGCATGACACAGAAGATGATGCCTACACTGATCAGCACACCTCGGAGCCTACTCGTGAACCTACACCGAACCTACTTTTGAGCCTACTCCTGAGCATACCCCCGAGCCTAATGCAAGGAAAAGGGCAAAAACTTCAAAATCATCTATTACTGCTGATGATTTAGCCCGTGATATGCAAAAGGCTCTACAGTATTTGATTAAAGGGAAAGAAGGGCCTACAATTGTTGAATGCTCAGAGAAGTTACAGTTGGTTGGGTTAGATCATGTGGATCCTCTTTTTTTAGCTGCTTACCATATTTTTGGTGTGTCATCAGATATGAGAGCGACATGGATGGCATTGCCAGACACTCCAAAAGTATTAAAAGGTTGGATTGTGATGACGGCCGCAAATTTAGGACTAATCAAGTAGTGTAGAACATTGAGTGCTTTGGTTATGTTTGTTATGCTGAAAACTTTGATTTCTTTTGTTAGGTTGAAAACATTGTTATGCTATTTGGTTATGTTTGAAGACATTGTATGCTTTTGGTTATATTTGAAAACATTATATGCTTTTGGTTGTGTTTTTGTTTAATGGTTGCTTTTGGTTATGTTTTTGTTTAATGGTTGTTTTTGTTTAATACAGGATCATAATGGATTATGATAAGAAATTACTTCTCTTAATTCTTATGTACTTGTATGTTCGTTTTTTTTGGAGGAGAAGTTTGAAACGAATGCGAGCCAATGATTCGAATATGATGGGACATAGATACATGTTAAAGATATTGCAAGGAAATCCCAAACAATGCACTGAACTGCTACGTATGAATCGTGAAACATTTGTCCGACTCTGTGCACATTTTAGAATAAATTATTCGTTAAAGGATAGTAAACATGTATCGGTTGAGGAGAAGATGGCTATGTTTCTTATGATAATCGGTCATAATCAACACTACGTGGTTATCAAGCGTAGATTTCAACATTCAAAGCAAACAATTCATAAATTTTATGAAGTCTTGGATAAAATGATGTTTTTTTTGCCAAACATATGATAGTACCAACTTCTTTCAATCTGAATCCAAACATTCCGGGACATAACAAGAGGCTACGACAGGTTTTTAAAGGTGCGGTTGGTGCATTGGATGAAACTTTGATACATGCTGTTATCCCTACTAGTAAACAAGATTTATATAGAGGATGAGGAAAGGGGGATTGCTATCAAAATGTATTAGCAATCTGTAAGTTTAACATGCTTTTTACGTTTATTGTGGCCAGTTGGGAAGGGGTAGCACATGATGCTAGAATATTGCCAGAAGCATTATCAGATCCACATGCACCGTTCCCGTTTCCACCACCAGGTATGTTTATGGTTTGTTAAATTTTTCTATATTATTTTCATACCCTAATTAATTGTATTTGTTTGCAGATAAATATTATCTTTGTGATGCCGCCTATGCATACATACGAGGATTTATGGCTCTGTATAGTAATGTGAGGTACTGGCTTGGAGATTTTCTTCGTAGACGTGCATTGACCAATAAAGAGAAATTTAACCATGCACATGCAAAACTTCGAAACGTCATTGAGCGTGCTTTTGGTGTGTTGAAAGCCCGATTCCCTATATTGAAGAGGATGTCACCATTTCCGTTAGTTAAACAAAGGAACATTACCATTGCATGTTTCGCGCTACATAATTTTATAAGGAAGGAAGGCTTGAGCGATGAGTTCTTTACTGAATACGATCAACCCAATGTGTCGTTAGGAAATAGTCATGTGCACGTTGATGCTGCTGAAGACGAGGTTGAAGCACATGGTACTGCATCGGATCGGGAAATACAAGACTTAGTTACGAGATGAAATTGCCGAGCAGTTAATGCAAAATGTTGAAAAAATTAGTTCAAACATTGTTATTTGCGGTTTTATGAATATTATTTCAATGTTGTATAACTATTATTTAAATTTCAATGTTGAAAAAATATTGTTTGCTTTAAAAAATTAGTTTTTTTTTTTTAATTTTCAGTAGCCTGCAGACGTTAACAAACAAACAGTCTTCTTCTTGCAGACTGCAGACCTTTGGTCCACCTCTTCTCCTGCAGATGTGGTCTGCAGACTGCAGACCTTTTACTCTTCAAAAACAAACCACACCTAAGTCTTTGTAGTTAAAACCTAAAACTTAATTCCCTTCCTACCCTTGGCCCTGCGACTTTAACACCTTCCTTCTCCAATCAACATCTTTAAACAGTAGATGTAATTGAAAGAGTATTAAATTGCATCATCAATTTCTGCAATGGGTGGATGTTCCTCTCTTCCTTCGCCCTTGAATGATATGGTTCATATGAATAAGTAGCTTGCTTTAGTGGGTAGAAATAAAAGGGCGAAAGCAAATAAGAAAACAGATATGCGATGAGAATTCAAGTAAGAGTCGTAGTGATCAGTGACGGATAGCGGAGGTCAGTCGAGGAAGCTGACTCGATAGCTAATAGTTTATCACTTTATTTTTTTGTTTGCTTTATAAATGTTTCTGCCGATTTCCTTTGTTTAATTTGTTTGTTCTCAACTGTGTTATGTCACTACGATATCGTACCGAAATTGTGGGTTCTTGCTAAGTATTTTTGTGGATATAGAATTTGTAATTTTTTTAGAGTTAGAAGATGAAATATTTTAAATTGATGGTTATGTGCTTCGGATGAATTGAGATTGATTAAAGATTAAGTTTTTGCTGTTATAAATATATGTATTATTGTGACTATCCATATTCTAACTCTCAAATGTCATTTACACTTGTATTAATATTATGGCCCTATAAATATAGGCCTCTTGTATTTGGTAGGAAATACTCAATGAATAAGACATCTTTATTCTATCTATCTATCTTTCTCTAATCTTTCATAGTTCTTAGACTTTGTATGTTGGTTGCTAGCAGGTCGTTTTACAACACGTTATCAGCACGAGTTGCTTTTGGAATTAGATCATATTAATATATGGTACATCTACATGTTCTAGTTATTTTGTTTTGTTCACTCTCTCAACACAATCCATATTAAAATTCATACAATTTTGGGTTAAATCGATATTTATATTTTATCATCAATTATGCCTTTTGTATTATTTAATTATCCGTGAAATCTGTCATGAATAAACAATCATGTGACTGAACCGTAAATCATAAAAGTCAATTAGAAGCTATTATATTTAACTCAACTAATCTTTATGATAATTATATTTTAAATACTATACGTAGTTTATGATCATATATGTTTTACAAGGATTAAAAATTAGTGGGGGACTAATAAAATATTGAAAAGTGATTTAAAATACAATTTAGTTGTGAACGTAAACGGTCGTTGCTTTATGAGACAACGTAATTTTAATATCATTTAACAAGATGTAATTAATTTTGAAACTAATCTTAATAAACTAGTCATAATTATCATTGACTTTTGAGTAAAATATCATTAAATTCATTTGAAATATATGTTTATGCGATCTTTACAAGCATTTAATAATTTGTTGAACTAAAAGGGGTGTATTACTAGACATAAAATCGTTTTTAAGTTTAGGTTATATTAAAACATGACAACCATATATGTACCTTGTTTTATTCATGTTTATCATAATTACATTATTATTATTTTTATTGATAATCAAAAGTTAAAATGGGTAGAACTAGTGGTTCTTAATATCAATTGATGTTTACAATTGCAATCTTATTAAGTGTATTATAATAATGAATATAACTTGTTTTATACGACGGTATAATGTTGAAGATTGCATGATAGTTTCTATAGATATTTATGAATGTTATCATATTCATGTTTATTACTAATAATTGAAATGTATTTATTGCAAATGATTTATTTGTATATTAACTTAACATTGAGTACATCATGGAACTTTTGTTTATTGTACAGAACAACAAAACTATTATTATTATTATTATAAAAGGGCATACCCAATCATATGTTATTAAAACAGGTAGCAACTTGATGGGGATGTATTTTTTTTAAGTTAGAGTGACATATATAGCATATAAGATATACTTGTGATCAGTTATATCATGATACATTAGTTAATACATAAATCATATATTTTCTTATAATTGATGAAAATAACTTATTTCATAATATTGTATCATAACTTCAGTTGTGTGGTGACGTATTACAAAGTAATGCATTTCTTATAAGGGATGAAGACATCTTATTTTATAAGTTTGTATCATAACTTATTTTACTTAGTGACATGTTATAAAGTCATGCATTTTATAATTAACTATATTACAGTATGTTTCATATGTTATTAGTTTTGAAAGAGCTTTGAAATGATCACAATGTGCTATATAAGAACAAGTTATAAACATGATTGAATTGTGGTCAAGGTTGATAAATGACCGTAATGTCAAACTCTCGAAATCTCATTATCGGTGTATAAAACGTCATAAGGTTTTAGACCAATATACTTTAAATGAATCGATCATGAAACTACTCTAAAGAGATATTATGTGATGAAAAGATTATTACAAGAAAGGGTAGAAAAACAATTTTCGACATAAAAATGCTTATAAAGTGGCAATATTATTAAGGAATATTCAAGGTTTGAAACGACCATCATGAAGGTTGGGTTGTTCTAATCCATTCCCTGAAGTGAATGTGATGACATAATGATCATTGTAAAAGTGATGACCATGTATATAATTAAGGAAATTGTAATGATGCTACTATGAAAGTTATGTAGTTATAATCCATTCCTTAAAGCGAATGTGATGATAGAATGATCAGTGTAAAGTCCATGATCATGGTAATTGAGGAATATAAATACTTCTTTTATACGCTCCTGAAGTAGCAATACCATCAAAAATGAAATGTTTGAAATGACTTTATATTCTTATGTCCAAGAAAATAATAAAGCTTGGTTGGTTTTACTCCATTTCTTGAAGTGAATGTGATTATATAACGATCATTGAAAATTTCATGATCTTGGACATAATGTGATTATATAACGATCATTGAAAGTTATAATGATGGTCATGATGTGATCAATCATCAATGACTATAATGATAGTCAACTTAATAATGAGATCAATTATAAAAAATGCAATAATGACCATATTACTAATGAGATCGACCACCACGTGTGGCAAATAAAAAGAGTGATTATATAACATGATGGTTTGAATATTGAAGTTCCAATCCATTCTTTCATATCTTATGTTTTGTATTACATACATGCAAGTAATACATATTCGATCATAAACTAGATGTTTAGTTTATGGATTATAATTATTTAATTAGTTAGCATCACCGGTAAGACCACACCGAGTCGATGATGATGTGACCATAATGAAGAACTTAAAGATTATTCAATCTGAGATACATAGCATGTAATGTTTGATCTTATGCGAAATTATATGTTTGCCATATTATTTTGGAATTAATTAATGGATACACATATCAGAACATGATACCATTTAGTATTTAAAATCGATGCATCGTCTAAATGGTTATTAGGTGCGCAACTTAAAGTTTGTGTGATATATGGCATAGCTGATAAGATATCAAGCACATTATTCCAAAATGACATACTTGGTGAAATAATAGTAGCTTATGTTCATACACATATTGCTTTCATTGAGATGATCACTAAACGTCTACTATTGATTGCAATGTCAATTATCATGAGAGCAAAAGTTCATGTTTATATTTGATTAAATGTGATTTTACATGCAGTAACATTTATTCACATCAAGCCAATACGTGGTAATAGTTTCTCCCCATTATAGTTGGTTTTTGGTCAGGAACTAAATATTGCCCATCTAAGATTTTTGTTGTGCGACATATATTGAAATTGATCCACCACGACGCACGGAGATGGGACCTTAAAAGGTGATTGGGAATATATAATGATTTATAGAGCCTTAAACAAGAGATTTATTTACATCTCAATTAATTGATATACATCTCAATGGATTAACATTCCCAACATTAGGGGGAGATAAAAGGCAGTTGGAAATAGAAATGAGTTAGAATGAAATATTAATGATCCTCATACTAAACAATGTGAACCAGAAGTTCAAAGGATAATTCATTCACAGAGATTATCGAATTAATTACCAGACACATTAATTGACCTAAATATGATGAATAGCTAATCAAGTCACATATACCAACTGCTAATACTCCATTTAAGATGAGTGTCTAGGAAGGACAATCATATAGTGGTAATAAGCCTACTACACGCCTGAAGTGTGGTAGACTAGTCGATTCCAAAGAATAAAAAAAATATCCTCGAGAAATTGGAGCAAGTAATAAAGATGGTCAAGTCGAGGTTACAGTAAAAAAAAGTCTCCTGAAGAGACATTAGACATGGTGGTTCCAAAAGAACCTCAGGTAGCTGAAAATAAAGAGATCTCGTTATATAGTATCATGTCTACGAAATGTATGGAATTGAAATAAAATCGACATCGTTATAAATTGTATGTACGGATTTTTGTTGTGCGACATATATTGAAATTGATCCACCACGACGCACGGAGATGGGACCTTAAAAGGTGATTGGGAATATATAATGATTTATAGAGCCTTAAACAAGAGATTTATTTACATCTCAACTAATTGATATACATCTCAATGGATTAACATTCCCAACATTAGGGGGAGATAAAAGGCAGTTGGGAATAGAAATGAGTTAGAATGAAATATTAATGATCCTCATACTAAACAATGTGAACCAGAAGTTCAAAGGATAATTCATTCACAGAGATTAGCGAATTAATCACCAGACGCATTAATTGACCTAAATATGATGAATAGCTAATCAAGTCACATATACCAATTGCTAATGCTCCATTTAAGATGAGTGTTTAGGATAGACAATCATATAATGGTAATAAGCCCACTACACATCTGAGGTGTGGTAGACTAGTCGATTCCAAAGAATAAAAAATATCCTCGAGAAATTGGAGCAAGTAATAAAGATGGTCAAGTCGAGGTTACAGTAAAAAAAAGTCTCCTGAATAGACATTAGACATGGTGGTTCCAGAAGAACCTCAGGTAGCTGAAAATAAAGAGATCTCGTTATATAGTATCATGTCTACGAAATGTATGGAATTGAAATAAAATCGACATCGTTACAAATTTTATGTAATCTAGCACTTGAAATGAGGATCAAAATGTAAGATCTGCCTATGAAGGAATATAAAGAAATGATTGGCCAAAATGGAAAGACGCAATTACGGCAGAGTTAAATTCTCTATTGAAAAGGAAAGTTTTGGACCAGTAGTACATACAACAAAAGTTGTAAAACATATAGACACGAAAAGGGCTTTTGTGCGACTAAACATTTGAAAAGAAAATGATATAAGGTAAAATTGGTGGCACAAGAATTTCGCAAAGACCCATAATTGATTATGCGGAGACGCATTCTCCAGTAGTGGATACAATGATTTTTCATTATGTTATCAGTCTGGTAATGCAAAGAGAGAATTGAAATGCGTCTAATAAATATCATGATTCATTTGACACTGAAAGTTTACATGAAAATACCTGATGAAGGATTTAATGTGTCAAAATCTTGTAACGTAAGTTCTCGAGAACGTTATGATCGGAATAAATAGATTAAATTATGAATACGTTATGTTTGTTATATGATTGAATTGAATATAAGTGGAACTCCTCATGGAGTATCCTAAAGCAACTGAGTGCTTATAAGGTAATATGAAACATCATAGGATGTAATTATTGTGCACCAATACACCACAGGTAATAAACTGAACCTGGTGATTATGATACTTTAATGTATAAGAATGGTACAATATATATTGGAGAAATAGATGTTATTGTTCTTCCAATTGAAGAGTTAATACACTTGCGTAATTGGTCAACATGAAAAAGTCCTTGATGGATTGATGATGCCTGCAGCATTGATACCTTAAGAAGTATTATGTAAAGGTAATATAATATGTATGGACTAAAATAAGGGGGTTGAGTGTTTTAACACTCATGAGATATCCCGATAAAGAGCAACATAAGTTTGATTGTATTATCCAGCTTGCATCAAAAGTATTCTTCTAAAAGTTCACTTGTAGTTTACAGTGATAATGTTTGAGCATTATCGAAAGACTTTGTATGAACTTTTAAAAGGGGGATTTTTTGAAATTCCTTAAGATAGCGCACTTATTGCTTGACCTACAATTCGAGTATATATGTAATGATATATTTACCAATCCATCAAAGTATATCTTGAAAAGATGGTGAGAAATTTTACAATGGACATAGCTCATATTTAAAGTGCATTAAAGGTTGTCCAATTACTTGATATGGAAAATTATTCATTTCATCTCCTACTAAAGTAGATATTTTCACTCTAGAAGTACCATAGTTAAATATATATATATATATATATATGTACATTAGTATGTGTCTTGCTAGTTATGCATGATTATTATATCTTACACATGAACTTGTCATCATAATATAGTCTATGTCAAGCGAGGAGACACCGGAATAAGTTAAAACAAATACTTCAGGTATGAGAGATATTTAATTATATTTCACTAACCCATGCAAACAAGTTTGGTTAGTCTTGTAGATGCAGGGAATATAACACATCACATTTGTTGATATTGTGACATTTATTTACGAGAGCAGGTCACATTAGTTCAACTTAAAGAATTGCACTTACGAGAGCAGGGACTAAAATTCTGGAATGAAGATCATACATCAATGATTCAACTTAAAGATTTTCACGTCAAGTGATCAAGAACACAAATCATTGACTACAAGACTTTGAGCAACTTTCTTAGCATATCGACACCATCATTTAAATGATACATATCAAAATGAGGGGGAATATCATACAAGTTGCACACTTTTTCCCTTAACTAAGTTTTGTCCCATTGGGTTTTCTTAGTAAGGTTTTTAACGAGGCAACATACCTGATCTAGAAGTATCAGGAAGAGTAATACGCCCTGCACTATTTTTCCCTTAGCTGAGGTTTTGTCCCACTGGGTTTTCCTGGAAACGTTTTTAATGAGGCAGCATCACCAAGCGTATACTACATTATTTTCTTTTATCACGTGGATAGTCAAGGGGGAGTGTTATAAATATATGTATTGTTGTGACTATCCATATTCTAACTCCCAAATGTCATTTACCCTTGTATTAATATTATGGCCCTATAAATATAGGCCTCTTGTATTTGGTAGGAAATACTCAATGAATAAGACATCTTTATTCTATTTAGACAAAATTACAGAAAATAACCTTTATGTATTACCAAAACTGCATCTTTCACCTTTATCTTTAAAAAGCACTCTAGTCAACCTTAACCATTGTTATTTGCTGCAAATCAAAACCTTTAACCCTAACTGAGTTAGTTTTCCCAGTTAACTCCACTTACATGCCTTGTACGTGAGGGCTTTTTAGTCATTTTAAGTGTCTTTTATTGAAATGTTTATTTTAAACAAAATAATGTGTGGATTTTGACTACCAAAGTCAAAACTTACTACTTAAATTCATTTATTGCAGATATGGAAGTAATTTAACCTCATATGGAGGAAAATAAGTTCCATTACTAAACTTCCTACAACAGCCAAAATCTTATGGAGATACCGAAACAAGAAAATCATCAAGCCATGAAGCAGCATGCCTTGTAATGTAACTGGATTTACTGATTTAGGCACCATGGACGCTTTTGATATCTACATGTAAATAATTTCAATCGCTTTTGTAATTATCATTTCAACATCTGCACAATTTTATAATTAAATGTCCTATGATAACAAATTAGTGAGTACCTTATAATCACAGACATACCTCATTCAAAAGAAAGTTTGAATCACAATTGTTGATGGAGCACACTTGATTTGTCAGACTTGATTCTGAACTGCAAAAACAACAAAGAGTATGCCTGTGATTATGTAATTGATGATGTAATCTCATATTTGAAAGTTTGAAGTTCAAATTTCGGTTCTTTTGTGGATTATGATTATTAATGGTTAGTTTTATCGATTGATATTTAATAACATGAGGATGAGTGTGTTTCCAGTAATGACGGTTTTAGGTAAAACATTTAATCATTAATCACATAGACTAGTGATTCGTATTTGTTCATCTATATATAAAAAGTTTGCAACAATTTTAATATTAATTGGGGATTATTGATGCCAAGGGTTGTCGGGTTGAAATCGAGTTTTTGGAAGAACAGATTGTGAACCATGAGAGTGTCTTGAACTGTCGGTTCGGTTATTGGTAGGTTTATTGCTATGATTAGGTACCGTAGGTTTTTGTTGATTGAAACTCTTGGGGCTTATCAAGTTAGGGTTTTGATTATATGTTTGGAGAAGATGATGTTTATAAAGGTTTTTATGTAAATAAAGCTTTTAATAAATGCCCCAATAAAAAGACTAAAAAACCCTCACATGCAAAACATGTGAGGAGACTTAACTAGGAAAACTAACCTGGTTAGGGATAAATGTTTGGTTTTGCAATAAAATATAAATGTTAAGGTTGATTAGCGAGCTTTTTAAAGATAAAGGTGAAAGGTGCAGTTTTGGTAATACATAAAGGTTGTTTTCCATAATTTTGTCTTCTATCTATCTATCTTCCTCTAATCTTCCATAGTTCTTAGACTTTGTATGTTGGTTGCTAGTAGGTCGTTTTACAACATTTGTCTTTCTGTCTTTAGATTGGTTATATATATTATTTTTTTGGCCAAACATTTTTGCAGATACAAAAGTCACTTTTTTTTTGCTTTAGAAAATGAAAAAAAATTTGAAATTAAATCTTTTATCAAGATGAATTGAGGTTAATTAAAGATTAAGTTTGTTTGGTTAAATCCGTACATTAGAGAATTGGTAATTTATATGGTGTTATTGATGATGTTATCCATATATAACTTTATCAGTTATTTGAACGCATGCGGTTTTGGCCTCCTAAGATTCCAGTGTTGTGTGTGCTCTTCTGTTTTCTTTTGCTTTCGCCTTGTAAGGGGAAAGTGAATATGGTGCTGATGCACATGTAACTTTACATGTGTAACCAATCAAAACTACATAGTTTTGATAAATTTCAATTAAACATCATTTTCACAAATTAGTTTCCATGATTATCTGAGTATATATCCAAACAAAAAGCTAGTTTTCGTTTGTCAAAATGATAATGGAGACTACTCGACAAATCCCCATGAATAGTCATTGCTCATAGCCTGACTATTGATGCTTCTTACATTTCTTCTCTTGATTTTTTTTGTTTACAAACGAGCAAAATCTTTAATCCTACTTCTTCATATATTGTTTTCAAAACAGTCAAGGTTAATATTTTTAATTGAAATTCACCAAAACTACGTAGTTTACATGTGCAACAACACCATATTCACTTTTCCCGTATAATAAATACTTGGGCAAACTATGTGTTATATGGAATGCATGTTTGGTTATGGATAATGGGCCATGCTCTATATAATTTGCCATATCGACCCCATACATGTTAAACAAACCAGCTCAAGGAGATATCTAACATCTAACCAATCGGTGGAGGGTGAGGGTCATATAATCTAAAGTTGGTAACAACATATCATCAAATTCTTTCTTAAACCAGTTTTACATTTGGTGGACTTATGAAATATATAACTAGGTTAAAGCCCCGCGTGTACACGCGGTACATGTATATGTCAAATGAAAAAAAAATCTATAAAGATCGTAGTATGCAAATTTTATTTATTGAAAATTACGTAATACAATTCGTATAAATTTTGGTTGATTGTAAATTATCATAAAAAAGTTTAATGTTACCCAATAACAAATATATGAATCAACAAATGTTTGATTAGACGTGATTTAAAAACAAATAATAAAATAAATAAACATATATTTATTGTAACGACATGCAAATGAAGATTAAATTTTAAGTAAAAAATGTAGTTTAACAAATCATACAACCAAAGAATTATAAAAAAACGATTTATGCAAAATATTATTGCATACTTATTCACAAACTTCAAAATATTTTTTTATAGACAACATTTGTTATTTATTATTAACGTTGTCATCTTTATCCAATATTAGTATGTTCAGGCCATCTCTACTCTTGTCATTTGCAGCGACATACAACTGCCCATGTGTAAAAACATGATCTTTCAAATACAGACCTATCCTAAATGAGTTTGTCATTGACTCTTATTTATTGTCATTGCAAAACATAAAGTAAGAGAGAATTGTCTTCTGTTAAATCTGAAAGGAATCTTCTTATCAGACGGGGACAACATAATTCTTTGGATAAAAGTTCGCATTCCAATGTTATTCCCTGAAATTATTTTAGCTTCTATTACACGGTTTGATATGGCAAGACGATTTGGAACTTGTGTCCACATATAGAATCCCTGAACCATTAGAATAACAAAACAGTAAAATTTGTCAAAAAAAAAACTCTAGTGAGGAAAAGAAAGACATTTGGCATTGTAACTGTATTATCATCAAGAATTTAAGGTAAATATATCCGGAAGACCCTGAACTGTTTTGACGGTTTGACTCATAACCAATGACCTAAAAATCAAGCTAAAACCACGGTGAAAAATCAAAACTAAACCCACATGAGAAACTCGTTAGGAGTAAAGATAGCAACGTGGATGGGTTGAATAATATGTCAAAATGGGAGGGTTTTTTTATAGGGTAACCTTTTATCCATTTGACCTGTTTCAATGCTTCCACAATTGGAATATTGTGTCTCGAACAATTCTGATCGAATAAGTTTTTATTTATATAGTTGAATTATAAAAATGGAAGGATTGGTAATTTACGTGATTTGGTCAACGACGCTTAAAATTAGCACAATTATTCCAATCATGATAATGGTTAGCGTTTCATGACAATTGATTAAAGAAAATTTTTTTGTAAACATAATATGATAACGTTAATCTGTCAAAAATATTTAAATGAAAGACGTAATATTCTTATTCTTAGTATCACTGAAACGATATTTAGTTAATGTAGTCAATGATGGAGGATTTCATGACAAATGAGGTTTTTTAATGTTATGAATTGTCTTTTAGTTAATGTTGTTACTGAGAACGTAAAATGAAAAATAAATAAAGTCAAATAATTGACATCCATCAAAGTAACAAAAACGTAAAAAGTTTTTACGTTTATCAGTCAACAATATTAAAATGAAAGTCGTTATTAGTAATATCATTGAAAATTATTTTGAATATATTATATATTTTAGGAAATTGTAAACAGATTTAAATTATATTTATTATTAAAAGAATAGATTTCAATTGTATTTATTAAATACATTTTGTTTACCAAAATTATTGCTTGAATCATTCTTTTATCATTAATTGAATTTTTTTTATAATTTTTGAAATAATTTGCATGTTGTTAATGATCGAGGGTTTCATGACAAATGAGGATTTTTTATATTGATGTTACGTTTATTCTTTATGTTAATAATTGTAATAATTATTACTATTAATAGTAATAAATGGATGCCAGAAGTTAACTTAACAATTTAAATTATTTACCAACTTATTAATATAATTGAAAATTATTTTGAATATAGTATATATTTTAGTAATATATTTGTAAAAATCGTAAAAGAAAACTTTAATTTGGCCAATAAGAAATAAATGGAATTAAAAATAAAATTAAAAATCGTAACATTAGTTTTAGTATTAGTAATATATTCGTAATTTAATTCGGTCAATAATAAATAAATGAGATTAAAAATCATAATATTAGTACTAGTATTAGTAATATATTCGTAATTTAATTTACTTGGGTCAATTCGGTTAATAATAAATAAATGACACTAAAAACGTAATAAATACCATTAAATTCGTTCAATTATTATTAGTGGGAGAAATTTGCACTACTTGGTGAAATAGGTTCTTCTCAACAAAGGAAGAATCGTTCGTTCAAGGCGATTAAATGGAAAGGTCAACTTGTTGACTTCCGTGGAGGGACCTTATTAAAAATCATAATAAATAACATTAAAAATGAAAATATCCTTTTAATTGCAGGCAAAACTTATAATAATTCGAAAGAATAGTAATATAAATAAATGAGATTAAAATTTTTCAATATTAACCTCAAAAATTGTAACAATAATTAAATCAATTACATTAAAAACATTGGCGTTTTAAATTGACTTACCAATTATCGACAAATTATTATTGACATCTTAAAATTTGCATATTACTATTGAAATTATTTTTACGAAAGTAAAACTAAAATCATAAAATTAGTATTAGTATTAGTAATAAATTCGGTCAACAATACTTTTTTTATGATTAGTAAAACTGAAATCGTAATATTAGTATTAGTAATATATTCATAATATAAAATTTTAATTCGGTCAATAAGAAATAAAGGAGATTAAAATTAAAAATTGTAATATTAGTTTTATTATTAGTAATTTAATTCGGTCAATAATAAATAAATGAGATTAAAAATTGTAATATTAGTATTAGTAATATATTAGTAATTTAATTCGGTCAATTCGGTCAATAATAAATAAAAGACATTAACAATAGTAATAAATAACACTAAATTTGTTCAATTATTATTAATGTATTATAACTCATAATAAATAACATTAAAAATGAATAAATCCTTTTAATTGTAGGCAAGACTAATAATAATTCGAAAAAAATACTAATATAAGTATTATTAAACATAATTTCGTAAAATAGATTAAAAATAATTTCGTAAAATAGTAATATAAATAAATGAGATTAAAAAATCGAAATAAATAACATTAATACGGATCAATTATTATTTAAGTGATTTTGTTAATTATCGTTTACTGAGAATTAATTAAAGGAAAGTCATAATATAAAAAATTAAATTCGGCCAATAATATTAAACATAAATTTTAAAAAAACAGTAATATAAATAAAAGAGCTTAAAAATTTAAATAAATAACATTAAATTCGATCAATTATTATTAGACTGTGGGGTGTGTATCGGGATAGTGGTCGGGAAGAGGTGATGTGGCGTTTTCCCGATGGGGAACACCGCCCCCCCCCCCCCCCCCCGATTGGATCTCGGTGAACTCGGGAAGATTATCCCGTCCATCCCGTCCCATTTCCCTATGCAAATTTGACCGTTTGGGTTGTGACCGTTTGGGTTGTGACCGTTTGGGTTTGGACCGTTATAAAAAAAACGTTTTTTTTATATTATATATATATATTAAACTTCAAAATTCATACCACCAATTCAATCCAATTCAAACCTACTTCACACAACACTCCTCATATTTTATAAACTTTACACCCTAATTTTTATAAAACCACATAACAATTTCTAGCCTTTTTCACCTTTATAATTTTATACAAGCATGAGTTCGTCGTCAGAAGAGGCAAATGTTGTCAATTTTTTTGCGAGCACGATGGTTGAAACGGCAAAAATTTTGTTGGAGTTCGTAAACGACAGTAGTGACGACGAAACAACTTCGGAACCAAGAACAAGGCGCGCCGCATTAAACAGAGATCGTGAGGGTATATTTTATTTCTTATACTTTTTAAATTTCTTATTATATTTTATTTTGTTATAATTTGTTAATTTTTTGTTAATTTTGTTACTGTATTTCATATATTATATTTTTAAAATAGATTTTTGTTATTATATTTTATTTCTTATATTCTTTATTTTTATCTAAAGGTGCACATGATCGTTTGGTTGCTGGCTACTTTGCTGAGGACTGCGTATACATAGACAAACTATTTAAGCGTCGCTTTAGAATGAGTCGCCGATTGTTCCAACGAATTGCCAATGACTTGGCTAGTTATGATGAGTTTTTCACACTACGATATGATGCTAGAGGAAAACGAGGTTTTACGACTCTACAGAAATGTACTTCTGCGATTCGTCAGTTGGCGTACGGGACTGCTAGTGATTCATGGGATGAATACTTAAGGATGTCTGCTAGAATGAGTCGGGAGTGCTTGTATCGGTTTTGCGAAGATGTCGTGAACTTATATAGCAAAGTTTACTTGCGTAGGCCAACGAAGAACGGAATCCAAAAGTTTTACGCACACCATGCAGAGAAACATGGCTTTCCTGGCATGCTTGGAAGCATCGATTGCACGCATTGGCCATGGCGTAATTGCCCCACTGCATGGAAAGGGCAGTTCACGCGAGGTGACATTGGAGAGCCGTCAATTATTTTAGAATCCGTTTGCTCACAAGACCTTTGGATTTGGCATGCATTCTTCGGAGTTGCTGGTTCATGTAACGATTTAAATGTTCTAGCAAGATCCACGGTTTTCGACCGCATCATTAGAGGTACCGGTCTTGATGATTCTTTCGTGCTCAACGGGTAGAATATAAGCACGGGTATTATCTAGCAGACGGGATATACCCAAGTTACTCATCTCTTGTGAAAACGATACAAATTCCCACGGATGAGAAAAGGAAAAAGTTTGCGAAGTGCCAAGAATCGGCGAGAAAAGACGTTGAACGGTTATTCGGTGTTTTAACGGCTAAATGGCATGTTATTGGGCGGCCTGCACGTGCATGGCATCCAGAAAACTTGAGATATATTATGTACGCTTGTACGATACTACATAACATGATAATCGAAGATGAAGGCCGCGCTATATGTGAGTATGACCCGAATGATGTTGAAGAGAATATCGAGCCGGTTGATGAGGGACAACAATAATCGAACAGGTGGGCACTAGAGGATAGTACCGTGCACGCCAACCTTTGCACGGATTTAATCGATCATATTTGGAACAATTTTCGGGTCGATGATGTTGCTAACGAGTAGTTTGTATTTTTTTTTTACTTTGTTTATGTTTGTTTTTTTTATTTGTTTAGGTTTGTAATTTTTTTAATTTGTTTAGGTTTGTAATTTTTTTACTTTGTTTAGGTTTGTAATTTTTTTTAATTTAAAATCTTTTTTTTATGTATCATCTGAATTTTATTTTTTTTTGGTATTATTTTCGTTTTTTTTAATTTCCATGTAATTTATATATATACTAAAGTACAACGTCGGTGGCCGTCGTTTATCACAATCATAGTTTGCCACGTTTTAGCAAATCGGTGGATAACAATATTCCACTTTGCAACCTTCAATTTTTTTTCTCGAGTTTTAGCCCCTCGCAATGTGCAAGAATCTTCTTGCACCACCTACCTCTGTCCTTGCCCTCTCGCTCACACACACACACACACACATGCCCAGCAGAGACCACAGCTCCACCGGTTGTCGCGTCTCAACTTACCTAGGCATCTCCGTTTCGATTCTTTCTTCTACCGGGTTTTCTCTACAGGTGTTGACCTCAATCGTTGCTGCTGGGTTCTACTCCAGAGGTCGGCGTTGCAATGACGGCTAATGTTACCGCTGCTCTTGGTTTTCACCACCGAATAAGACAATTCATAAATCCGTCGGCTCCGGCTACGGGTCGACTTAGCTTCTGGTATGTTTTTTTACCCCCGGCTGCATGTTTATTCTCGATTACATTCTTGGCAATCCACATCTAACTATGTATGATGTTGAACTCCGGTCATCGGATTTAGGGGAGGTGACCGGTTGAGGGACTGTTTCTGCCATCGAGTACCAACTGAGTCATGTTTCTCCGATGGTAGTCTGAGGAAATCGTCAAACGTGATACGGGCATGAACGATTGTGAGGATAAAGGGTGCAAGTAGAAGGAGGACTGCGTGAAGATTCATGTTGTAGCAGGAGTAATGTTGTTGAAGTCGGTGGCTTCTTTCTTTTTATTTATAGGCTTTAGCTTTAAGCCCTTTTTTTATCTTTCTTTTATTTCAAGCTCCGAAACCTTGAATACATAAAACTTGGTGCTTATACATAGGTTTATGGCTACCTATTTGTAAAGCATTTCATTTCTATAGGTTAGCTTTGTGGGTACCATGTGTTTTTAGTGAGGTCATGTGATAGGGTTCGCTCTACCATGGCAACGTGCGACCGCGTCGGTTGTTGGTTACGTGACGCTTTACCTAATCCGTTCTATGTTTGCAATGTACCCGTGCGGCAACGCGCGCGGGTCTATCTGCTAGTTTGTTTTTAAATTTTAATGAAAAACATATTAATGAAAAATAAAATCTATAAAATAAATAAAAAATAATAAAAAAAGGAAGGGGAAGAGGAACCATTTCCCCTAGAAGGGGTAGGAGAAGGGGAAAATAATGTGGCGCTGATGTGGACAAGGGGAACCACACCCCATAGTCTTAATGTCAATAATAATATTAAACATAATTTCGTAAAAATAGATTAAACATAATTTTATATTAATAGTAATATAAATAAATGAGGTTAAAAAAATCGTAATAAATAACATTAAATTTGGTCATTTATTATTAATGTCCATAAATAAAATTAATTCTAACATTAATAAAAATATATTAAGAACAATTAAAGAAAAGTCATAATATAAAGGAAATGATTTTGATGATTATCATTTAATGAGAATTGATTAAAGGAAAGTCAAAATATAAAAAATTAAATTCAGTAAATAATATTAAACATAAAGTAAAAAAAAGTAATATAAATAAATGAGATTAAAATTTTTAATAAATAACATTAAATTCGGTCAATTATTATTAATGTCAATAAATAACATTAAACATAATTTCATAAAAATAAATAAAGCATAATTTCGTATTAATAGTAATATAAATAAGGTTAAAAAATCGTAATAAATAATATTAAATTCGGTCAATTATTATTAATATCCATAAATAACTTTAAATCTAACATAATAAAAATATATTAAGAATAATTAAAGGAAAGTCATAATATAAAGGAAATGATTTTGATGATTATCATTTAATGAGAATTGATTAAAGGAAAGTCATAATATAAAAAATTAAATTCGGTCAATAATATTAAACATACATTAAAAAAAGTAATATAAATAAATGAGATTAAAAATTTTAATAAATAACATTAAATTCAGTCAATTATTATTAATGTCAATAAATAGTATTAAACATCTTAATAAATAACATTTAAACTTAATAAATCTTATTATATGCAATCAAGAGTAATCATAATTCGTAAACATAGTAAGATTATAAATCTTATTGAGATTATAAATCTTAATAAATAGCCTATGTGGTGCAACCTTAGTAACAAATAGCCTGTGCTGGATTGAACACCATTTAAAGTCACAATATTCACCAATGGAAATATCTTCTAATTGAAGCAAATCAGGCCATCTAATCACAGTAAACCTTTACAAAAGCATTATGTATATAGTAAATTTAGAATGTCTACCTAATTATAAAATAAGAATATTGTAAACTTAATGTTTAATAATTGAATAACAAACCTAGCGACTTGAGCAAAAATTTTTACACGCACTGGCATATACAACGCGTACCCATCCGTAAATTTAATCTTGATCTTCATTGATTCATTTAAGTTTGCCAATTCAGCAATCGTATTAGGAATTATCTGAATATTAATAAAAAAATAAAAATAAATGAGAGCTATTATGGTAAACCATAAATTTGATCAATTATACGAAATCAATTTAATCAATTATAATTTAATCAATATTATCATTCGTATAATTTAATCAATTATACAAAATCAGAGACTAAATAATATCGTATTAATTTAATCAATTCGTATAATTTAATCAATTTCCTATTAATAGTAATATAAATTAATGAGATTAAAAAATCATAATAAATAACATTAAATTCGGTCAATTAATTTCGGGAATGATTGATAATAAATCAATCATTCATACAAAAAAATTAATACGTTTTATTATGGTAAAACATAAATTTGATCAATTATATGAAATCAATTTAATCAATTATAATTTAATCAATTCGTATAATTTAATCAATTTCGTATTAATAGTAATATAAATTAATGAGACTAAAAAATCGTAATAAATAACATTAAATTCGGTCAATTATGGTAATCCTAAATTTTGGGTCAAGATTCATAATCAATCATTTATACAAAAAAATTAATACGTTTTATTATGGTAAACTATAAATTTGATCAATTATACGAAATCAATTTAATCAATATTATCATTCGTATAATTTAATCAATTTTGTATTAATAGTAATATAAATTAATGAGATTAAAAAGTTGTAATAAATAACATTAAATTAGGTCAATTATGGTAATCCTAAATTTCGGGTCAATTAATGTTAATGATAATAAATAATATTAGTTATGATTTATTCTTTATTGTCCGTTAACAAATTTCCAAAAACGAAATTTATGTTTTACAATCCATTATTCTCAACATTGGTAAGATCTTTACCGAACAAACGTCAAAGGTAGTCTCATCAACATAGTCTCATCAACAAATAAACAGTCGGTATCATCTTTCTTTTTATTGTGATCTCTCTACATAATATTTTGGCAATTAATAAGTTATTTAGGACTTAACCACTAACTATCCTACCAGTGCAATTAACCTCTTAACAAAGTGATAATTATTTATTGAGCTTAGATTATCATTTTTGGTTATGTATAATTTTTTTATTTAATTTACGGGACATGTGACATTTGAATAATAATAAAAAAATATATACATTCTTACAGTATCTCACAAACTGATGATGAATAAATATGTTGAAATCAATAAACATAAACATGTTATTGATCAAATGAAGAAAACATGATGTGATCAATTTTGTTTGCATTGATTTGCTTACATTTTTCAAGTTTGAATGTATCTAAAAAGAGAGAATTGAACCATTAGGCCTTTGGAGACAAACGGATTTTGAGTTATTTCTTTACATCTCACATTTATAATATTATTCGTGCTTTTTAAAAACGATTATTGGGCAAGTCTAAATAGTTACCAACCATTGCACCAAAATATACACAGTCGTTTTCACCAATAAAAATTAAATCTATGCTTCCTTTTGATGTGTACGAAAAGAGTCAAGAAGATGAAAAACAAACAAAAATAATATTATAACATATAATCCGTTTGAATTTTGATTCGGCATTGAAATTTTATGTAACAGAATCGATAGAGTTTGAATGTTGATGCCGTTTGAATGTTCATTCATATATAGAACGATTTTGATGAACAAAATTGATCATTTGAGCGATTTAAATACAGAACGATTTAAAGCCGTTTCAAAAAAATATATTGTGATTTTCATCGTGATTTTATTGTTTATGTTGAAAGAATGTTAAATTGGTTTGATTTCTTAAAAGAGTAGGATAGATGAATACCTTGAATCGGTTGTGGAGAATAAAACTCTATGATGCAAGATGAAGAAGGAAGATTGAAAGATTTCTTTGGAAGAAAAGGAGAGTTATCTTGTGAAGAATGAAAAAAAATTAAAAGAAAATGGTTTTTATACATAGATTTTTCGGAGCACCATATATGGTGTTGGATCCTACATGCCTTCTATAAGGCCTCCATTCGACCCGATGTTATTCATTTATTATATAGATAGATGTCTTGATTCTGATGTTATTACATTAAAACATAGTACTTGTGTAATTACCTTATGAATCTCTTTATAGCTATGGTAAGAAATAAACATTTGTAGCTTTAACATGCTTACCATGTATAATTTATGAATGGTAAGATCATTTCACAAGGTTCTGTGAGTATGCACAAGATAATAATGCACTGCTGCAAATAACACAATTTAATTAATAGGTGATAGATAAGATTGAAATTAGTCCTGTGTTTCTTTGTTAACCAGTTAATATGCTATTTGTCATAACACTAGAAAGGTTTCTTGAAATGAATACAAGACTAGAAACAATAATCGAAATTGGACAAAGACGTTTAGAGCTAAAGCAAAAACAAGAAGCGGAAAAGAAAGAACGTCTTGAACTAAAAAAAGATCGACAAATGGCTATTGATATTGAAATTTTGTCGAAAACCCATCCCCGATCTCCAGGCATGAAACGTGAGCTCGCCTTGAAATGGCAAGAACGAATAAAAAACAAATATGGCCTCGATGGTGACGAATGAAATGTTTTTTATTTTTTTGGTTATGGACTTTTTTTAAAATTTTTATGAAACAGTTTTATGTTTTAATTTTGTACTTTTTCAAGTTTTAATGAAATATTTAAGTTTTTTATTTTGTATCATATTTATTTGGAAAATAATTGAATAAAAGATTGTAAAGTACTTAATAATTTGGTAATGATTGAAGAGGCACGAAAGGGGCTTGAACCACTACACTATTTTTGGCTAAAAAATTCTTTGCTGACATGACGTTCATATGACAGAAAATACAGTTAAAGGGCTTGAACCACTACACATGGTCTAATATGATATGGTCATGCAGAAATGATATTTAAGGTTCCAGCAACAACAATTATCACGCATTAACCCGTTAATATACTATGTTTCCGATATTTAAACAACATGATTAGAGGTGTAAAAAGAGCTTCCTCCCATTGACAAATCATCATTTCTCTCTCCTCTTTGCAACGGTTCGATAAGATGTATAGAAAGAGCTTCATCTAGGTTTATTTAACGAATTTGAGGTCTTTCGTCAAATGGCTGGTATGCTACCTGGTGTTGAAAGTGCTAGAAGGAGGAGGTTACGTGGATGGTCTGACCCGTCGTCTGTCGTGTGTTCTGGGTTTGGATATTCAACAATTAGACTTTTGAAGGATACCCATATCACACCCACTTAGATCTTGGTAAGAATCATAAAGTTAATGAAATTGTGGGTCAAAATTTGTGTGGATGTTTGCATAATTTTAGCAGAGAAGCATGGTGAACCAATCAGATGAAGATGAGAAGTTAGGTGGGCCAGCTAGACAAAAACAACATACTATCTCTGTCCTATTTTAGATATCACGTGCCCACAAACACACAGATTAAGAAATCTGTCCTATTTTAGATGTCACGTGCCTACAAACACACATATTAAGAAATCTTTAATTGTATATTCTCTAAGTTGTAAAATGACAATAATATCCTTAAGCTATTATTTCAATTCTTTGATTGTCTTTTGTCTTTTACGGGCAAAACTGGAATTTGCTAAGAAATGTACATTTAATTTGGGATAACAAAAAGTAGAAAATTGACATTTAAAATGAGACGGAGGGAGTATTAGAAGGTATATGAAGAGATATGTACCCGCGCGTGCGTACGGCTCCACACCTCCACACACGTCAGCAAGAACGCTGACCAAAGCTTCTAGAAGCCCTTGCAAGATTCATAGTATGTGCCAGCTGTGATCCGACAATGAAAGGGACGTGCATCCAATCAGAGGCCATTATTCCCTGCTCCATAATCACCTGCAGGTACGAGGTACATAGAAAGGACAAAAAGGACGATTGCAAGACACGTGGACTTATCACATTAGGACAACACGTGAGCTCCAACGGTTGACAAATATGTGGGATCCGCACAAGACATCTTTCATTCTCAGATGAGCCAATCACAGGACGGCCAGGGCCTGTAAATACCCTTTTTCTTCCAGAGGAGAAGGATCATTCCGTTTTACACACACAAACACCTAGAGAATTCTGTGATAGTTGAGAAAGTTAGATTACAGTCGAAACACCATAACAACTTGCATTCGAACATATTGTAATCGTCCAATCACTATCAATAAAATAATCTCTTAACTGTGCTCATCTACATAGATTGTTATATTAGTGTTTCTTCATTAGCACCATCCAATTGAGCGTTTAGAACAACAAATCTTTATAAAACTTCTTTCTTTCTAAAAAAACTATGAGTTCTCTACCTCTACCACCGTCATTCCCCGGAAACAACCCAGGCACTGGCGCTGCTCAAGTCGAGACCAGCTAGTTTGATAACACCAAGGGAAGACAAGAACATGCAAATGAGACTATCCAACATACCACACCATCCTCGACAACCCGCAGACTCCTTTTCATTTCGGTACTGAAAATGTTCAACCCAAGTGCTCCTACTGGAACTACTGCGTCGATGGTTAGTCCGAAGGTGTGGTACGCCTAGGAAAAGGAAGCCTTGAAACGTCAGTACGCACATAACTCTAAGAGAACCATGTCAGAGAAATGACCTGCCAGCTCTCTCACGAGGAAGGAAAGGCTGTAACAGTGTCTGAGGGTCCTTCTAGGACTGCAGGGTATGCTAGCAGAAGCAAACAGAAAGACCCAACCTGGGAGGGGAAGATTTCGATGAATCTCAAAGTCACTTCCGCGGTGACAATAGTAGTCCATCCGCCAACACTATTGTGCTAGGGACACTATTTGTCTGGCGAATATGACCTTACGAAACCATACTATCTCAGATTTCAGTGAAAAGTCCAAGTTTTACTCGCGTATTGTGCTTACTCCACTGTCACCAAAAAAGGATCCCAATCAAGATGCGGAAATACAATGGCACATGTGACCCCGATGACCATTTGCTGAGTTTCAGAGTGGTAGGGAAATGCGCAGGGTGGGCACTCTCAGCTTAGTGCCACATATTCGTGCAAACATTACGGGTGTTGCGCGAGCATGGTTTGATAGTCTGCCTAACGGAAAAATCGACAGTCTCAAAGAACTTACTGACAAATTCTCAGACATTTTAGTCAACAGCGCAGAGTGGAGTGTGACTCCACCGACATCCTGCAAGTGCGCAGACACGACAATGACCCACTAATCCACACCTCACAGGTTGCACAAGTATGCCAAACACATGGGAGGAAATCATGGCGGAGCCAAGACTACGCGCGCACCGAGAAATAACTCTCCATTTGGAACAGGGTACAATAAGCTCGTATTATACGGACGCCAAGACCAATCTGTAAGAAACAAACACAATCGTCAAGAGAGAAAATGGAAGGGATCTGTCTGGAATAGGCTTCAAGGAGCATCCAGCTAGACCCCAAACCCTCCGATACAACAGATTACAAGGGGACCAATCGTCTGATCACAAGTTCACAAGGCACAACCACAACTCTTGGACTCCCTTGACAAAAACTCCAACTCAAGTATTAGCAACGAAGAACATTGATTTTCCCGTGTCTAGAGTAATAAAGAAGAGGGACAGCCTAAACCCCAACAAGTT
>JAUTDX010006035.1:0-30832 GCA_030844895.1 Ambrosia x helenae
TTGTGTAGAAACTTCGGAGAAAATCGTACAGATTCGTCACCCTTTGGCTGCTGCACGGGATCGTCAGAAAGAAGAGTTATGCAGATCGCCGTCGAAAACCTTTAGAGTTCCAGGTTGGGGACAGGGTACTTCTGAAAGTTTCACCATGGAAGGGTGTCATACGCTTCGGAAAGCGTGGCAAGCTTAACCCTCGATATGTCGGACCATTCGCAATCCTGGATCGGATTGGACCGGTGGCATACAGACTTGACTTACCGGCGGAGCTCGGTAGTGTGCACAACGTCTTCCATGTGTCTAACTTGAAGAAGTGTTTGGCTGATGAATCTCTCATTGTACCACTGGAGGAGATCAAGGTTGATGATCGTCATCGCATTGTGGAGGAACCTGTCGAGATTCTCGACTACAAGATTCGTAGCCTTCGTCGGAGTAAAATCCGCATCGTTAAGGTTCGTTGGAACTCGAATCGTGGACCAGAGTTCACATGGAACGGGAGGATCAGATGAAAGCTAAATATCCTCATCTTTTTCCGAAACGCGCGTTTGAATCGAGGCATGTTACTGCTGAAGCGGAATGAATCTCGGGTCGAGATTCCTTTCAACGTGGGGATGATGTGACATCCGGTAATTTTCTTTTCGTTCTGTTCTTTTCGTTTCTTTCTTTTTGGGGCTTTGCGCAATTTTCGGGACGAAAATTCTTTCAACGTGGGGATGATGTGACACCCGGCATGTTTGGCTTAAACATTTTAGTAACATCTAAGTCTACCTTAGCGATAAACATTTATAAACGGACTTAACTGGGATAGTTGAGTCGGGTCAAGTTAGGATTGTCCAGGGTGCAATGATCTGGAGGATCATTGGGAGTCGTTTTGGTAATACACTAATATCGGGTTCCGTTGTTGGTGACATTACATGAACTAATTAAGTATATGTGTAGATTATGGGTGGGTGTGTGGTGGATTATGTACATAGATGTGTTTAAATGATGTGTAAATGATTATCTATGCTTAAATATGTTAAATATAGACTAAGGATGCATGCTTATGTGTTAAGATGTGTTAGAATGCGTTAAACACGACAAACTGGAAAAACTAGTTAAACATGAGTTCTGGTTCGACCACTTCGAGTGGTCGAAGGAGAACATTTTGTTTGGTTCGACCCTTTGTAAATGGGCGAACCTGGGATGTGGAATTGAAAGAATTCCCTTCGACCAGGACAGGGCTCATTCGACCCTGTGGAAGGGTCGAAGGAGGCCACCTTCGACCATTGAGTTGAGGCGAAGGAGGATTAGTATAAATACCAAACTTTGTCATTTTTCATCATTTCACAAACCCTAACCGTCTCAAAACACTCTCAAACGATTCTAATCACTAAGGAAGGAGTTTTTGCTCTTCTTTTTCATAATCTAACCTATCTACAACATCTAAACAAGAATCGAAGGTGTGTTCTTGATCCTAAACCTTTTTAGAGCATTTTAATTCGTTTTATCTAACCCTAATTGTCCGGATCTGTTCTAAGGGTGTTTTTATGATTAAAAACCTTTTAAACATCTTTCTAAATCAAAACCTTATCATATGACATAGGTTTTCATGATAATAATCATATGTGAATTGTGTATTATGTGGTGTTATGTGTTGTTCAATGATTTGCTGTTGTATCTATGATAGAAACATGATATAGGATTGTTATTGATGCTAGGTTATTGTTGTTTAGGGTTAGGATTGGATAAACGATGATATTATGGGTATTTGGGGGGTTTAACGAATCTAGACTTGATGCATGATATTTATGATCAATAGAACTAATAGGGAAAGATCGAACACTCGACAAACTGAGCATTTTAAGTTGAATACGGATCGATTTCAAAAGTTTCCATATTGGGTAAATAATCCATGCATGATAGTGACGTTTCCATAATTTTTACCATTTTAGGAAAGGGCTGAAAACGGACGTATTATTGGGGGAAATCGGTGGGGTTTTGTAGGGATAAGTTATTCATGCTTGACTGCTGTGTTTGATGATATTTCGAGTCATTTTGAATGTGTTTGAAGCGTTTTAGGAAAATTTGCACAACAGGGGCGAACCTGGACTCCTTCGACCGATCGAAGGTGCGAAGGAGAGAATCCAGGATCGAACCTGGGTTATGTTTGGGCGAACGTGGTAAAACGGGCGAAGGAAACATCAAATGGTCGAACGAAATCTAAAATGGGCGAAGGAGATTAAAAACGGGCGAATGAGACTAAACTGACTGGTTCGACCGTTCTGATGCAGAAATGAGATTTTTGATACAAACTAAGTGTTTTATTCTTGAACCTGGTGTGTAATCTATGTGTACTTGATTAGTTAGCGTAATGGGTCACCAACGGGATGTCGGGTCGGTCGGTCTAGTGTGTCGGTTAAACATTTAAACATGTTTTAACACATACTTGATTACAATCTAGACAATCGGGGACTAGATAACCTTATGGTTATTAGTCGGAACACTTATGTGAACATTTTGATAGATCTCCGGTAGGGGATTATCAAGGGCTTAACATCTTTACTTGTAACCGAAGAACGCTATTTAAGGTGAGTTCACGGCCCCACTTTTACTGCTTTAACTTTTGGGGGAGAAAACATGCGCTAAATATTTTGGTAACATATGTCATACTATGGTTTTTAACTTTGTATTGCTATACGATCTTTGGAAGTCCGGGGGAAACCATGAATGTGCGGGGATGCACAACGGGGGAAATGTGGATAGATCTATTGGGCGTGACCTGCCCCACTCGTCGGCTTGGAGGGCCGGGCGGGTGCATGTTGTCTCGAACAGGAACATTGGTATCATGCTGAACATTCGGGCTGCTGCTTAAACATGCTAAACATTGCTAAACGTGTCTAGTAATGGTTTCCAATCGTAGTAGTAATAAAACATACGCCTAACTAGCGTACTTGGTAACATTGATATAGTATGGACATGGTAACGTTTTGGTAACACTTGGTAACATATTGAACAAACCTGTGAACTCACCAGCATTATATGTTGACATCTTTTTGGCATGTTTTTTCTCAGGTCGCTAAGGTAGCAACAAATGGAACTAGGCGCACGGGTCTGCATTGGCGTCTAGGCTTAGTTGCATGTTTTGAGATAAAGTGTCTTGAATACTTTGGAATACTATTGTAGCTGATTAAATTCTTAAATGCTTCCGCTTATAAAATCGTTGTTTATGGTTTTACGTATTTCATATAGAGTTGTTTATTGTGATTGTTGACTTGGATCCTGGTTTGTCATGCGCCTCGCGATAAAACTCCGCAAGTGCTAATTTGAGGGTGTGACAACACGAGGACAATACACAAAGCTAACACAAAAGTTCATAACTTTGGGTTGGGTTTAGTGTAAACGAATAAATAGGTATTGTTTAATTTCCAATCGAATTGATAAACACATTTAGTCAAAAGGGTCGTGTTCGTTTCAACCCGACGAGTTCATAGATTGACCGTTTATTTATATATTTATTTATTTTTATTTTTCGATTGTACTTGGTATAGTTTAAACTATTTTGGTATTTTGTACGTCAACGTTCTGACGTGGCATGCTGACGTGACACCCCCAATTTAACTGGGTTAGTGACTTAACTCAAATTGGGTGTCAAAATCCAATAGGTTAATAATACAAGTTATATGTGGCCAATTTTTTAGTTCGAGGTTCCAATGGCTAATTTTAAATAGTTTATGTTATTAAAATTCAATTCCCATTTTATTAGTAGTGTCTCACATAAGCTTGTTGAGAATTTAAATCTTAAGATTGAAAATTGAATACGCTTAAAAGTAATAATTTTATAGATTGTTTCTGGTTATTTCTAATGGAACACAAGTATTAGTATCACCCTTTAACTTAAATATATAGTAAAATTTCTAAAAAGAGTACCTCTATTCCATTCGCATATATCACTTTTAACTCACTATTATATAGTAAATAATATTACGTATCTAAATTTGATTGAATAATATCGTTGAAAAGCATCTGATATAGTTAAAATTGTTTCTTTTAATCCCACTTTTATTTTTTTATTGTCAATACAAGAATTTTTTTTATTACGTCAAACCCATTATCTAAGCTTTCTGACTTGTAATTGGGGTAATGTGACATCATGGCTCTTGCGCGTGCCTATAAAGAGATCAAAGTTATTGTTTAAGAAGAACAAAAACATACAACTTCTACTTCTAATGGAGGTTTATTCTAAATGTGAAGCTAATTTTGTCCCTTTGTCACCTATTAGCTTTCTCGAAAGAGCGGCATTTGTTACAGGGATAGCGTGTCTATAATTTATAATGATGTGACGTATACATGGAAAGAAACACGCGATAGATGTGTGAAGCTTGCTTCTTCGCTTTCAATTATGGGAGTTACTCCAGGAAAAGTTGTAAGTTTTTAAGCTTTACGTTATCCTTTTACTTTACCGTTTTAGTTACCGTTTTAGTGTTAGACGAACTTAAGTCCTAAATATGTTAGATTTTGTTAATATTTTTTAAGTTTTTCTTAGCAATTTAATCTATATCTATACTACCTTATTAAGGAGGAGAGATGGCTACAAAGATAATTTTACACTAATTTTAAGATGGGAGTTAGAAAAACTCTTCACAAATAAGTAATATTTAGCCATTTTCTTCCATTTATACCCTTTGTGTATAACATGTAAAGCCTATTGTATATATAAGTAATACACATCTCTATCTCCCTCCATATGCAACCCCCTCCTTAATTCACAATAATAAAAGAGAAATAAAACCACTTCATCAATTTCATTAAAACACAATATAAATCTATATTATATTATATCAATTAATACATGCGGAGAAGATTTACCACAAAGATCTTGTACAGGAACAAGATGGAAATAACATGTGATTTACAAACCCTTTCATCAAGGTAAAATTTAATTCATTTTAGGTGATTAAAAGACTGAAATAACTTTTCTGGAGAAAAAAAATGTTCTCATCATCAATACATCAATAACTGGCCGAAACGAACACTTAGCAAATAACTTGTAATTGTCATTTGCCTGGACTTGCCTATTTATGGCATTTTTTTTATCTTTTAATTGTGAAAGTTTATTTATTTATTTTTTTTAAAGAAGTTAAAACTTGGGCAAATTTTATTAATATAAAAAATAAAATGAACGGATACAAATACAAAGTAAAATTTAATTACATAATCTAATCACCGTCTTTTTCAAATATTACGTTAAAACTAACATAAACTACTAACAAAAATGAGTACCGCGTTTCATAAGATGTCAATCGGGACACCCGCCGCAACGCACAGGCATTCCACTAGTACTTCATGATATACTTACATGTTATATTTTATTATTATAACTTAATATATGTAATCAACTAATTGCTAAAACCATTGGTGAAGCACTAACATGTGGATGAAATCCACTTAAAGTCAACTTCCAGATTTGTAGAAGGAGAGAAAAACACTTTGCGGTAAAGTGTCTGCATACATTTTCTAACAAATAATATGTTTACGATATGGGTTCTGGTTGATGCTTCCCCCTTCTCTCATTTTATACCTCACCTCACGTCATACTCCCCCTTACTTCTCTTACCCTCACTTATATATTATTAGTACAATATAATATTAGTAGTTTTTATCCTGGGAGCGTCCCGGGTTTAAATATCTAATATGACATAATAAAATATCTAATATGACAACATAATTAATGACTTGCTAATATATGATTAATGAATATTATTATTATTATTATTATTATTATTTATTTATTTATTTATTTTAAACAAATCTCTTGCATAAGTTATCATATTATTATTTTAAAAAATTCATGGGTATCACCTAATCCCATGCCCGACCCAAACCCACAATTTTTTTTAAGCTAATCCTAAACCTGACACAATACCTGTCGGGTTACAAAAAATAGTCGTTTTTATCTCCGTGTTTTATATAGCACTATGGTACTCGTTGGAAAAATAATAAAACGCTCGTTAATTTGGTGTAATTTTTTTCTTTAAAAAATCTCGTATATAAAAGATATTAACGTTTAAAAGTTATGGAAGAAAACATGAAAGAGAAAATAATAAAGGTTTAATATTTATATTTAATAGATTAGGTATTTAATAGTAATTTAGGTTAAACCATATTTATTCATTTTTTTTAATTGGTCTAAAGTTGTCACACCAAATCCTATGTGGCATCTCAAAAGAGAGATTGCATAAAAGTATGACATGTAGGATTAATCACTTTGCAATATATATATATATATAGATATAGATTACTAGTGGGTAATGGATATATAATACTATTATTACTATATTGGGGAGTTGGAGCAATGGTGGATTCAGAAATTTTTTTCATTGGATTCCTTTTTTGGTGTTCCAATTTCATATGACCAAACATAAAAATTTCGGGTCGGTTTGACGGTTCGGTCAAATAAGTTTCATCACATAATAAAAATACGATACAATAATGAAAAAAAGAGTATCGCCCTAACTAAATCGGGAATCCAACTTTCATACGTTCTTTACATTCGCTTAAAATATATTTCATTATTTACCAATTTACCAGCAACAAAAAGTATTTACTTTGTTCCATTTTTGTAATTAAATATATGTTTTTTGGTTATTTTTATTTCGTTGAAATGTGTATATTTTTTAACTGCACAAGAAAGAAGACATGCTTTTCATGACCAAAAGTAACTACAACGACCAAAATGAAATATTATTGTAAACTCACACCTTGGGTTTTCAAACATGACACTGTGTGATTACAAGAAAAAAACATAAATATGATTTAATTATTGAAACATGAAGGAATGTTTACCCTTTTAAAAAATCAAATCTTGGAGACCTCAGATGTGTTAATGTTGAACAGGGGATTGGTTGGGTTTGGTCCATTTGGAGAGGTGTCGACTGGTCTGGTCACGGGGAGGAGGCATGGGTTGAGGGGCAGTGGCCGGCGAGGTGTCTGGTCTTGGGGAGGAGGAGGCCGGTCGGTTGGGTTTGGTCAAGTTTCGAACCGGAGTCCTCATGGTTTGATATAAGGAGTTTCTACCACTAGAGCACTTATCATGTATGCAAATGGGTTCCTTAATGTTTTTTCTTATGGGTTCCTTTTCAGATTTTAATATACATTAACACTATAATTTCGAAACCGAGTGGGTTCCCGGGACCCACCCGACAAGCCTAAATCCGCCCCTGAGTTGGAGGAAATACCACCGAAGATACCGAGATTTGTTTGGAGGGTGGTGTTCTCTGACGTCACTAAAGTCCACGTAGATGCCCGGTCATCTTCCCCATTTCCACACCCCATGGTGTTAAAAACATGCCAACTAACAAGTGGTTAGCGAAGCAAAACAACAACAAACACAACAAACTATACATAAAAAAAATATGTACTTGGACCAATCTAAACATAAGGACTTGGGGCCTATATTATTAGTCTAGAGAAAACTAAGGGATTTAACTAATTTAAAAAAAATAAAAACGGGGGCTCGGATGTATATAATTAATTTAAAAAAACAGGGGGGGGCATATACCAAAAAAATTCTATACGAATAATATATTATCGAAACTTCTGAGTGTGACATTGTGTTTTTTATTCCTGTATAACATATTGTCACCCTTTTTTGCTTTTTCCATCCTCGCCCCTACCGTTTGAGTTCCTTCCTGATCAGTTAAGTTTCATCCTAAAGGAAGAGGGCGACCACAGTTTGACAATAAGCTATGGTCCCTTGTCTAGGAATAGTCATGATTCATCTCCCATTTCAGTTAGCTTTCCACCTTAATGTTCGGTTATGTTCTTATGTGTTCGTATATACTTGTTTTGTTTGTGTGCATTTACCTTCGTGAATTGTTCATTTAGATTTCTAACAAATCGACATGAACGTAAAATTTTGTTGAATTAACTATTCGTGTTACTACATGCCCATGCAAACATATGTAGAGTCCCTATGAGGTGCATGCTCAAGGTTAACAAGATGAATATAAGGACGATATATTAAACTTTAATTTTATTTTTATTTTTTGGAAAGTTTATATGTAAGTTAAATTACGAATTTAACTAGATGTCTTTGTAATTAGGGGTGTTCAGAAATCGATTCGGATTCGAAAAATTTGAAATTCGACTTAGTTCGATTCGATTATCAAGAATTCGATTCGATCATTAAGAATTCGAATTCGTGTCCAGTAAATCGAATACGAATTTATGATTTTAAATTCGATTCGATTTGAAATTCGAATAAAAACTATAAATGAATATTTTTTTTTAAATATATATACACACATACACATTATTATATACATAAATATACACATTGAAAAAAAAACTTTTAAAATTTAGTCAAACTCTAAGAACCCATAGTCACTACAACTTTTACCATAACAATATTTTACATATTTACCTTATACATCACAAAACACTAACAAAGTATTCTCTCTACTGTTTTTACTATTCTCGTATTTGACATATTGTTGTTTATCAATTTTGTATAGATTTGTATTTTATATGTTAAAAATAATAAGTTTGTATTAGTTTTAAAACTAAAAGTAAAACAATTTATTATCTATGATGAATTTGAACTAAATCGAATTTATTCGAATTCGAGTTTCTTATTCGAATCGAATACGAATCGAATAAATTGAATTTTAAGCGAATACGAATTTAGGTAAAAATATTAAAAATTCAAGAAATTCGATTTGAATAATTCGAAAATTCGTTATCCGATTCGTTGAACACACCCCTGTTTGTTAATATTCATTGTTCATCTTAGCTATCAGCAAATACACTAAAAAATGGATATTCTTTGGCCATTCATTCTAAATCCTAACCCATATCACACTCTCGAAAAAGAGTGTATGATGGGACCCAAGTTCTTATCAATCTTGACTAGTTATTATCATTTTATCTCTAGGATTCACTATTGGATTAAAGAATAAATGACCTTGACTTGTTCTAAGTCGGCCACGATCTACACGTTGTTGTATGATATCTTAGCCTCTTGGCCATAACTGGAGCCAAGTCGAACTATAGTCCATACATAATCATAAAGTCATGTGCATCATATTGGCCTCATGTACATAATTCGACGTAGACTGATGCCCGTCTCGCTATCTGGGTCAAGTAATAATTGATCCTTATTTTAACTTCAAGCCCTTTTTGCATCCTTATAAATATATTTATGGAATATTTCAATAATAAATAACTATTTGGGAGAGGCTAACGTAAAAAGGGTGTTAGCGTAAGAAGAGTAAGAAGAACAAGAGGCTGACACATATCCCTAGCCAAAAAAGGGTATTATTGTTCATTACCATAATTGTTGACTTTATTCAAGTTTCACCTCCATTTTTAAAACGCCAATAACTTTTTTATACGACATTATTTTTTTTAAAATACATCATAAAAACAAGATTTTCATCATCTTTCATTTGCATACCCTATTGTTTTAGTTTTTTTTTTTAATTTGTTGGGTTAATAGCTTGCTCGTGCTCTGTTCTTCACTTTTTCTATTGTTCATGACTAGCTTATTCTATACATTAAATGAGAACTATTTGTCATTGTAATCTGTCAAAAAGGAATGAAAGTAATAAAAAAATTCAGATGGGTAGTTTCTTGTGAATCAATGAAAATGCAGAAACGGTAAATCTCGTCGGGTCAACAACCTTGTTACAGAATGTAAACACATCTGAATACTAATAGTTCTCAAGGTTTATTACCTAAATAATTGAATATTATTATCTAAATAAGTAGGTGAAATACAGAAAGTGTTGATTTCATACGATTTAAGCAAATAATAAATGAAAATAAATAAGTAGATATCTTCGTTATTATACCTGATAAAAACGTGAGTTATACTTGATAAAACGCAAGTTATACCTGATAAAAATATGCAAGTTATATCTGACAAAAAACGTAAGTTCTAAATGATAAAACGCAAGTTATACATGATTAAACACAAGTTATACTAGATAAAACGCATGTTCTACCTGATAAAAAGATGCAAGTTATACCTGACATAAAACGCAAGTTATTCATGATAAAACGTAAGTCATACATGATTAAATGCAAGTTATATTAGATAAAACGCAAATTATACCTTATAAAAAGAGGCTAGTTATACCTGACAAAAAACGCAAGTTGTATCATGATAAAACGCAAGTTATCAACCCAACAATTTTTTTTATTTTTTATTTTTAAAATATAGCAATAGGGTATGCAAATGAAAGAAGGTAAAATGCTTGTTTTTATGGTGTCATCATCATCATCATCATCATCATGCTCAGTTAATTCCACCAATAGCAAAGCTAAGGTAGAGCCTGAGGAGGGTAAGATGTAGACAGCATTACCTCTACCCCGTGGGAATAGAGAGGTTGCTTCTAGTGTGACCCTCGGCTCGATAGTGGTTTTGTATCAAGCCTTGGAAATAATGTTGTATGACAAAGTTATGGACGTTTAAAAAAATGGGGGTGAAACTCAACAATTATAAGTTATACCTATTTTGCCCTTCCGCTTCTCTTTTAGAAACTCATCATATACTTTTCTCATTTTAATCTTATCTATTGATTTATTTTGATCAAAAACCCAAAATCCTTATCATTTTTATATTAACTTACTTTTTACCGTAAACTTTCTCATAACTATTTAATTAAATCTCAAAATGCACAGATAGCCTTCCAAAGTAGAGGTCATGGGGTTGAGTACAAACCAAGGATTTTACCATAATGGGCCTTCAGATGGTGGGTTTCTTCTGTAATGGTGGCGGGGTAGTTCACCAGTGTTGTTTGTGTTTACGAACGTGGTCGACTTTTGCCATTGGATTTAGCCGGATTGTCGTTCTTTGTTGGTCATAAAAAAAATATAGAATATAGCCCTTTGAAACCAAACTCTCATTTGCTTGTAACATAAGCACATTATAAATTTCGTTCACTATGACACAACATGATTAGATGGTACTCTTATTTTCTTTCCAGAAATAAAAGAATTATCAAAATCAACAAATGTTAATATCGGATGCCAAGCGATGAGTGTTTTGGACCTTTTGCAATGAGTGAACTAGTGAAGAGCAACTTAAGGAACCTTTTTGTATTTTTTTGAAAAGATTGAGGACATTTTATGAATTTTATAAGTGGGAGGATGAATTTGAAATTTAATTTGTTTCATTTAAGAATGTAGAGTCAACAATGCAATAAGTAATTGGCCCGTTTCCCTGATTGCACGGATATGAATTTTTATTAAAAAAAAACGTGAAGATGACGTCTATGATATTAACTTCTAGAACCTATAAAAAATAATCTTATTAAAAAAAAACAAAAAAGAAAACAAACTTTGAAGCCAGTATGAACCGATTAAGACAACATAGTTTGATCAAAATGAGACAATGGTGCTCTCTAATTTGGAAGTGCAGTGATCAAACACAAAAGAAAGCCGCGGTTTAAAAAATATAACTTTTTGTAATAACAATTTAAGATATTAGTGATACTAGAATACAAGTGAAACTACAATCTTTATAAACTCTTGAAAGTTACTGGACTGTTTAGAATTTGTAAGGTTTGGTTCTAGTAATTTAATAGTCAAGTCCACAGTTTGAAACATGAAACCAATCCCTTAACATTCATTCTTTATTTTCTTAACTTTTATAAGAGAAAAATTCACGGTCGGATAGTCCCTGTGGTTTTTCAAAACAACCATGTCGGTTAATTTGGTTGTTGTTATAAGGAATTGAAGTTATCGATTTAGTTTACGATATTTGTCAAAATTTGTTGAACCAAACAGTGAACACCTATAGTAGTAGTTTAATTCCTTTAACTTATTTGTCTTAGCGAATTTTTTTAGAATAAATATAAATAAAATTTAACTAAGTTCACATGTTTTTTTAATAGGTTGCAACCTTTGCCCCAAACACACCTGCTCACTACGAGCTACAGTTCGGAGTGCCAATGGCTGGTGCCATCCTTTCTTCACTCAACACGAGCCTCGATCCATCAACACTAGCAATCACTCTCCAACAGCTAAAACCTCAAGCCATCTTTGTGGACCACCAATATATTCAAACTGTTGATGAAGCATTCAAGCTACTATCACACGATAAAGTTGCACCACCGAGCCTAGTTCGGATCGGTGGTGGAAAGAATGGCTCCATTGTGCCATCGAACATGCTTGATTACGAAGAACTTATTTCTTTTGGAAAAGTTGATTTTAGTATCATACGCCCAAGTGATGAATGTGATCCAATCTCGATAAATTTCACTTCAGGCTCAACGGGGAAACCAAAGGGGGCGGTTTATAGCCATAGATCAGCGTATCTCAACGCGTTATCAGTTATCTTTAGATATGATATAAAGAAAATGCCGGTTTTCTTATGGACAGTTGATATGTTTCGTTGCAACGGGTGGTGCTTCCCTTGGGCAGTGGCGGCATTGGGTGGCACCAATGTTTGCCTTAGAGAAGTAACCGCGGAGGTGATCTTTAAGTCGATTGTAATCCATAAGGTAACACACTTGTGTGGTCCACCTACGATTTTGGACAAGATTGCAAGTTCGAAACCCAATGAACAACGGGTGCAGATTCCCACTAGAGTTGATGTAATCGTGGCCGGGCCCTTGCCCTCATTGGAAATTATATCAAAAGTCGAAAATTTTGGGTTTGATGTACACCATGGGTATGGAATGACCGAAGCTCTAGGACCCATGACTGATAGGTCATTGATAACAAACAATCATAAAGAAAAAGAAAATGGTATCGATGAGCGTGTGAAGATAAGATGTCGCGAAGGAACTCACAACATCTTAACGGAAGATGTTGATGTGAAAGACCCTGAGACCATGATTAGTGTACCATCAGACGGGACTACAATTGGGGAAATAATGTTTAGGGGTAACGTTTTAATGTTAGGGTACCTTAACAACATGGAAAAGACCCGAAAGGTGTTCAAGGGAGGATGGTACATGACAGGTGATCTTGGGGTCCGAACCCCCAACGGCGACATAGCAATGAAAGATCGTAAGCTAGATAGTATTATCATAAATGGGGAAATTGTTAGTACCATTGAGATTGAGCGAGTCATCAGGACTCACCCATTTGTAAAGGAAGTTGCGGTTGTTGGGAAACATGATAATGCCCTTGGTGAAACGCCTTGTGCCTTTGTGACATTGAAAGACGAGTGTACTTTAACTAGTTGTGATATTATCGAATTTTGTCTAGAAAAGTCGTTGCCTCATAGTATGATCCCGAAATATGTGTGTTTTGGGGTTTTACCGAGGAATTCCACTGGTAAAGTTCTCAAGTTTGTTCTTAGGGAAAAAGCCAAGGCAATTGGAAGTATTCAGAATGGGAATGGGCATTGAACATTGAATGTTATCATTTAAATATTGGCAATTTAAATAAATGTAATCGTCGAATTTTGTTACTTCTCATGAATTTGGAATAATTAATAAATTAACACTTAATGTGTATGTTAAAATTCGATTATGTGAACGTTTATTTTGATGCATTTTACAAACATCTTATAACTAAAGTTTTATAAAATAGTTAAAAAAACCCTAATTCCTCCGAGAACTTCGGAGGTGGCGAAGGCGAATTGGTTCTGGAACATTATGGCGGGCAAGGATCGTTACAAGGAAGACACATGGTACGATGCACCAACAAGGAAACGAAGCAACAGTAACAAGGATGATGGATCAAAGGATAAAGGAATTGCGGTAACTAAATACTTTGTCTCCAATCTCCCTGATGGTTGTGCGTCATCAGATCTTTATGGAGTGATCAAGGGGTTCGGGAAAATACATGGGATTTATATTGCTAGGAAGTATGATAAGCTCGGTAAAAGGTTCGGATTTGTATCGTTTGTCAACGTTAAAGATCCGTTGGATTTAGAGAAGGATATGAAGGACGTGTGGATTGGATCCTATAAGTTGTTCATTGTGTTGGCAAGGTTTGTAGATGGGGAGCGGGTTGTGCGGAAGGATGATAAACGTTGGGTTCCGGTGGAGGAGAAGAACGGAGAAAATAGGGTTCCGGAGTCTGTTGATGGCCAAGTAGATGTGGGGGGTCAGAATGGGTCTCCTCACGTGGTAGGGAGGTCATTCCGGGACACCGTGATGGGCATAAACAAGGTGGATGTTATAGAAGATATCGTGGTAGAGGATGGGTTTGTGGGTAAAGCATTATGGAAGGGGTGGGCGTTGGTCGGAGTTACAAGGAGTCTGGAGGCTTTAACGTCGTTGAAGACATGGCTGGGTGAGGTGAGATTAGATAAGGTGAAGATACGCTACATTGGAGGGTTGTCTGTGGTTATGGTATTCGATGATAAGGAGAAGATGATGGAGTTTTTGACTACTAGAGATGCCTGGAGCCATGTGTTTACGTCGATGGTACCTTGGGAGGGCCAACAGAATGCTGGTGACCGTATAGCTTGGTTGAGTATATATGGTATTCCGTTATGTTTATTTGATGATAGGGTGTTCGACTTGATAGGCTCTAAATTTGGCAGAGTGGTTCAATATGTTAAGATTGACGATTCTACGGAAGACTATACACATGTTACGATTGGTGTATTAGTGAATAAGGTGCATCGTATTAACCAGCTATGTAAGTTGGTTTGGAGGAGTGTGCCGTGTACGGTGTTGGTGGAGGAAGAAGATAGAGAGTGGTCACCGGAGTGTATAGATGTGGTTGAACAGGAAGAAGGGGGGAACATCGGAATGAAAAGCGTCCCATGGTTAGCGTAGTGTCTCCGGTGGGTGATGTTGTGGAGAACGTGGGGTGTACTTCGGGTGGGGGAGACGTGCATGGTGTGCATGGGAATGAGTATAGAGATGGGGAGGTGCCGGAAACAGTTAATGGGGATAAGGATGAAGGGGTTTTGCATGAGGTGAATGGTTTGGATTTTGGTATGGCAGAGGAGTGCAATCACGTGGGTAATAAGAAGAAGAAGCGGGGTTGTTTTCGGAAAAAATCTAGGTTCGAAAAGTCGCCTTCGCCTACGGGTGTTGAGAGACCCAAAAAACGAGCTAGGGATGGAGACGATCCTTACGACATAGACCGGTTCATATTCAACGTTAAAGAGGGGCAAACAAGGTTAGAAGGTATTGCTCAAAACCATACGAACAGTGATAAGGAGGGTTTGGTGGGGGACCGGTTGCAACATGACGGTGAGGTAAACCATTTAGATGTGGAAATGGAGAAAGAAGTTAGCCAGACAGTTGGGTTGGGACATGCCTTGGGGGCCTCGGACATGACTGGTTTTGAAGACCCGCTTAGGCAGATGATTGGTGAAGAAGGTTTTCAAGTGGTTTCCTCATGAATTGTTTGTCATGGAATATTAGAGGGATGGGTTCCGCGGGAAAATGCTCGTGGCTAAAGAATCTTAAAGTTAGTAATGAGGTAGGGTGTGTCATGATTCAGGAGACACAGTTTCAGTCGTTGGATGGTGTCGAGGTAGGTAATTTATGGGGTAAGGGAGATTTTGAGTTCGAGTACGTCAATGCGGTGGGCCGTTCTGGGGGTTTATTGTCTATTTGGGATACTAAATTGTTTATGAAGGAATCGGTTTTTAAGCATAGATATGTGCTAGGGGTCTCGGGGTATATGAAGAATGATGGCCAGAAAGTTTCGTTCGTTAACGTTTATTGTCCGCAGAAGCTCGTTGATAAGTGGGCGGTTTGGGATGAGTTGAAACGGCTGATTTGCAATGATGAAGAGATGTGGATAGTTGCTGGAGATTTCAATTGTGTTCGGGATCGATCGGAACGACGAAATTCTAAGTTCAATGAAGGCGAGTCGCGTGAGTTTAATGACATGTTGGAAGAGATAGGGTTGTGTGAGTTCTTGTTACGGGGTAGACGGTTCACGTACATTGCTGGGAACAAATTGAGTCGTCTTGATCGCGTTTTTGTTTCGTGGCCGGTTATGAACAAATGGAATGAGGCGGAGTATAGAGTGTTGGAGCGGGTTGAGTCGGATCATTGTCCGGTGTTGTTCAAGATCGAGTCGCGTAATTATGGTGCCAAACCGTTTAGGTTCTATAATTCGTGGCTTAGTAGAGATGGGTTACAAGAGGTGGTAGAGAAGGCCGCGGGTATTGTGCAATTGATGGCTGCCCCCGGATATTAAATTGCTTCACAAGTTTAGACTGATGAGAACTAATATTAAAGAATGGTGTGTGAAGCAAAAGTTGTTGGAAATTGAGGAGGAAGAATTGGTTCGAACAGAGTTGACCCAATTGGAATCTGAGCTTGAGTTGCGGGACCTGAATGAAGACGAGATTTGGGTTTTTGATGAATCGGTCAAGAGGCTAAAGGAGTTAGAAGAGTTACGGGTCCGGGATTTGAAACAGAAAGCGAGGGTTCGGTGGGCGAAGGAGGGGGATGCAAATTCTTCCTTTTTCCATGGTGTTATTAATTCGCACCGGGTGTCTAACACGATCCCGGGATTGATGATTAATAACGCCTGGGTGACGCAACCAAAGATAGTCAAGCGGGAGGTGTTGAGGTTTTTTTAAAAACAAGTTTGTCGAGGACATTAAAATTCGGCCGACCATTCTAGTGGAAGATATTAAGGTGTTGGATTCGTGTTCTGCCGAGGGGATCATAGCCCCGTTTGACGAGAAAGAAATTAAAGATGCGGTTTGGGATTGTGGGAGTGATAAGGCGCCGGGCCCGGACGGGTTTAATTTTTGTTTTATTAAAAGTTTTGGCATTTGTTTTCAGGTGACTTTGTGGAGATTTTTAAGAATTTTGCAGAAACAGGTGTCATAAGCAGAGGTGTGGGGTCTTCATTTATCACGTTGGTGCCAAAGGTCAATGATCCGGTGGGGTTGGGAGATTATCGGCCTATTAATCTTATTGGTGTGGTGAGTAAGGTGATTTCCAAGGTGTTAGCAAATCGGCTTCGGAAGGTTATTGACGGCTTAATATCTGAAACACAGACGGCTTTTATAGCTGGGAGATATATCCTAGATGGCCCTCTTATCGCTAATGAAGTTCTTTCGTGGGCTAGGAAGCGGGGAAAGGAGGTGTTTATGTTTAAAATTGATTTCGCGAAGGCTTATGACAATGTCAACTGGGAGTTTTTGTTGTCTATTATGAGACAGATGGGTTTTCCAGAGTTATGGTGTCGGTGGATTAAAGGAATTCTGGCGTCGGCTAGATCGTCTGTTCTTGTTAACGGGTCTCCCACGTTCGAGTTTTCTTGTGAAAAAGGTCTTCGTCAAGGTGACCCTATATCCCCATTTTTATTTATTATAGTCATGGAAGCTCTAGCAGGCATGATGAGAAAGGCGTGCGCGGTGGGATGTTTTAAAGGGATTAATCTTTCAAATAATAGTGGGACTCTTTCGCATTTATTATATGCGGATGATGCTATGATAATGGGTGAATGGTCGAGTAATAATTTTGATACGCTTCGTCGGGTTCTAAGAGTATTCCATTTGTGCTCGGGGCTTTGTATCAATATTCAAAATTCTACTTTGTTTGGAGTGGGTATGGGAATGGAGGTGATTGAGGGTATGGCGAGGACTCTTGGGTGTTGTGCTGGGAATATCCCGTTCATATACTTGGGGATTAGTGTGGGTGCCAACATGAGCAGGATTAGGAATTGGGACCCGGTGGTTAAAGTTTTCAAAGATAGGCTATCAAAATGGAAGGCGAAGGTTCTTTCTATTGGTGGCAGATTGATTCTAATTAAGTCTGTTCTGGAGAGTCTGCCATCGTACTATTTTGCTTTATATAAGGCACCGGTGGCGGTTATTGATTATCTAGAATCTTTAATAAAGAAATTCTTGGGGGGCGGTAACTCGGATGTGAGAAAGGTCCATTGGGTGGCTTGGGAAAAAGTCACTTTACCTAGAAGGTTAGGTGGATTGGGTTTGAGTCGACTTGGGGAGAGTAATAATGCCTTTCTTCTAAAGTGGCTTTGGAGGTACCGGGTGGAAGGAGAGTCCATGTGGAGACGAGTCATTGACTGTATTCATGGTTCGTCCCGTTGTTGGGAGACTTACCCGAGTAAGTCTACAATTTCTGGAACGTAGGCTAAGATTGTGAAAGGTTGTGAAAAAATCAAAGTTGGTAATGTTATTGGGGCGAATATGATTCGGGGTCGGTTGGGCAATGGGCAACAAATCAGGTTTTGGTTGGATCCTTGGCTAAATGAGGTGCCGTTAAAAAATGTATTTCTGAACCTTTTTCGACTTGAGAAGAACAAGTGGTGTAGCGTCGCAGAGAGATTAGTGGACTTTGACGGTTCAGGCCCAGTTGCGTGGGAATGGAAAGAATACCCGGTAGCGGCCCATCAGGTGGAAGAGTTAATTCAGGCCCATCGCATGCTACAGGGTCAGATTTTGGATGATAGGCCGGACAGCTGGGCCTGGGTTGAGAGCGGCCCAGTTCCCTTTTCTGTTTCGGAGGCTAAAAGGTGGTTGTCTTCTGATCGGGTTGCTGGTCAGGCTATTATGGCTGGGTTTCGTTGGTGTAAGTGGACTCCGTTAAAGTGTAACGTTTTTATGTTGCGTATGATGCTAGATAGTCTTCCGACGAAAGTGGCTTTGGATAGAAGACATATTTTCAATGGTAACTTGATATGCGACGTTTGTAATGGTGATGAAGAGAATGTGGATCATATTTTTACGGCTTGTGGTATGGCGTTAGGGGTGTGGCAAGGCATTGCTAATTGATTACATCTTCCGCCTATTTTTTTATTCCCCGTTCAAGACTTGATGGTAGTGATTGACTCTTCGGGTTGGAATGCTAGAAAGAAAGAGATCTTGGTTGGCATTTTTATGGTTGCGTGTTGGAGGTTATGGAAAGCGAGGAACGAGAGATTATTTGCTCAAAGATTGTCTAATGTGGTGGAGATTGTGGCGGATATTAAGGCTTTAACTTATTTATGGTTTCTAGTAGGGATAAACATGGTGGGGTGGGTTGGAAGAGTTGGAAGTCTTTTTATTTTGATGTAATGTAATTGGTTGTGGGGTTCCCGTCTTGGAAGTTCCCGCGTTTGTGTTTTAATGAAATTTGCCTTTAAAAAAAAAAACTAAAGTTTTATAAATAAGTGACTTGGATAGAACATAGATGAAACTTAATTATTATATAGTGATTAGTTTTTGTAATTCTAACATGAAGTATAGTAATAGTAAAAAAGAAAATCAGTATAGAATAATTATAAACAAATTTGATAATTATTCTATTTAAGTCAACTTGAAAATAGAAAACTACTTATAAATAAAACAGTAATTTTCCTTCATTCGTGGCCCAGTGGTAGGTAGCCCGGGTTCTCCATTGTGAGACCCGAGTTCGATCCCCATTAGAAATATTTGGGGGACCTCAGGCAATGACGGTGAAAACTTGTGGTCCTAGTGATGCAAGTTCAATACCGAGCTGACCCGGTTTCATCCAGCTGTTACTCCAGCGATATGTATCGTGTGGAGGCAGTACAGTTCCGGGCGGAAGCCACCCCACCGCTCCAGCGTGGACCCGGTTCAAACAACATAGTCTGGACGAATGGGGTAGGGCCCGTCATTGCAACAGACTATTGTCTGGATGGGCGCGATGATCTCTGTCGTGCTCTGAGAAAGAAAGTCGCCTTCCAAAAAAAATAAAACAGTAATTAATTTATATGCATTTTATTTTTAGTTTTTTGAACGGTAAGGAACGACGTGCCAACCATTGTGACACCGAGCGCTATGGTCAAGGTCAAATACTCGACCGCCGCCAGCCCCTTGGCTCTCCCAGATGAGCGGAAATCCGACCCACCGCCCGAAGGCACGACAGTGGAATAATCGGTAAAACCTCGCCTCTCATCCAAGTCGAACCGACGCCACCTGTATTTGCTCTTCACCTGAATGCGGGAGAAAATAATAGAGAGAGTATGAATTAAGTTTGGGTCATATTTATTTTATTTAAGTCACCATCTTTATCTCTTTTTCTTGCTATGTATAAATAAAAAATCTCACCATGCTCCCAAACAAACCTCATGAATTCGTTTCCACTGCACCTCTCAGGAGGATTGGAGACCAAAAAAAATGTGATCCTACGTTGAATATGCTCCGGAACAGCAGAGAGTTCGGGTCGTTTTTTAAGATGAAATGGAGTGGATGGATACGAGCCAAGTGTCATATCATGGTGTGGAGAGAAGTATTAAATAGATTACCAACCAGAGTTGAACTTAATAAAAAGGAGTTATGGGGTTAGAAGACGACAGTTGCCCGTTTTGCAGTTCCGAGCAGGAGACGGCGACTCACATCTTCACAGCTTGCATGTTCGCTTCAGAGACTTGAGCGATGGTCGCGTGATATACGTTAAATTACACATATAAAAGTCCCCGTTTAACTCCCTTTTTCATACGTTTTTGACCTCATACATAGGAATTGGTACTTATTTGGGTATCTTTACGATTTCAGGTCTTAAACGATGTCCCGGAAACACAAGGAAGGAAAAGACGAAGAGTTCGGCGCGAAAAACGGGCCATCAGGCCCTTCGAGCGGCCGCTCCAACTCTTCGCGCGGCCGCGCGCCCCTCCCAGATATTTCTGGGGACCTTCCAGAAGGCCTACGTCACGTCTGCAGCAATTGGTCCACTTGGTGATAAAGCGAGCGGCCGCTCCAAGGATTCGCGCGGCCGCTCGAGATCTCTGCTCTGCTATAAAATCCCCATTTCAGCTCACTGATCAATATTGGATCTTTGGGGGGCGATTTCTGGCGATTTTCAGGGGCTAACGAAGTGCTGCATAGGCGTGGAACAAGCTCGGGAATCCATCCGTTCCATCCTTCATCATCCAATCCATCTCTTTAGCAATCTTATGGTTTGATCCTTTAAGCTTTCTTAGATCCAAATCTGATTTTGTTTGCTACATTGATGTTATTTTAGTTAATCGTACGCCTACGGGCAAGAACATTAGTAGTAGTTAGTAGTTAAAACAATCATTTGCGTGAAATCAAGTTTTGTATAAATTTGGCGTTTTTCATGTTTGAATCTTGATGATCATAATGCAACCTTGTTTCGTTGTTGATAGATTTGTAGTTGTGTTCGGATGACTTTGATGATTATCGAATGTGTTAGGCGGATTACTTGTTGAGAAAACCGTCCGTTTAATCGTCCGGTAGTAAACTAGTTAACTTGTTAATAAAGTTTACACCATGAAACTGTAACCGGGTATTGGTTTGGTTAAAGTCACTCGGATAATGATTATAAATGTTTACGGGCACGTAAAAGAGTTTAAAAAGCTTAATGGTGTTGTTATTAATCTTTGACACGGTTAATGTTTACCGGCACGTAAAAGAGTTTAAAAGCTTAATGGTGTTGTTACTAATCTTTGACGCGGTTAATGATCTTTGCTAGTTATTTTGGTAGAAATAGCGATCTTAGTAGATTTGTGTTCAAAGTTAGTAAAATGGAATAGGTTGTGAAATGCTCTACTTTATGCTAGTCTCGGTGGTCGTATTGTGTATTCGATATTGCTTTCCTTTGCTAGTGCGGTTGAGGACTCCCGAAAGGTGATACTAACCCTTCTTTAAAGATTCTCATGAGATCATATCAGCTGCGCGATAATGAACGATTTGAGGTGGTTAACATGTGTATTCGTGTTAGCTTTCCATATGGTTGTCATGTTAGGATGCCCGAAAGGGACACTAACTGTCGGAAAATGGGAATGTTGATCACGCTTTTATTTCTTATATAGATGACATGCTAGGATTGGCGTATTATAGTTTATATAGTTATATTTTCTATTTGGAGTCGTAGTTAAGTTATTTACATATGTTAGAATTAATTTAGCTATAAACAAACTCAACTTATCTTTTCCTACTGGTAAATCGGGGACAGAGTTTTAGTACTATTGCTCCGCGCGCGTCCATGGATCGATACTTGGTTCTTATCTGTACGTTACTACATATATGACAGGGTACACTTGCCCTATTGTGTGTGTTTTAATATTAAGGTCTAAACCATTTTTATAAATATTAAAGCAAAACGTGTGTTAAAATCCATTGTAAAATATGTATAGTTACGCACACGTCAAGTTTTTGGCGCCGTTGCCGGGGATGCGACGAGCTTTAGGAACGAACCGAGTCAACTTTTTACCAGTGTACATGCTTGTGAATACTTGTTTATACTTCTTTGATTCGTTATTTCATTCATTTATTTGCACACATGATTATTTGAATTTTTATTAGATTTATCTGTCTGTTGATATATTGGATTAATTTTAGATTGGTTTATAGGTTGCATATAGATTCGTTCATTTATCTGCTTATAGAATTGTTTGATTTGATTTTTCGTTCATTAGGTAGTTGATAGATTTAATTTATTGAATATTGGACTAATTGGTTTGTCTATGAATTTGATTTGATCATTATTTGATTAATTAGATTTATTTGTTCGTATTTGGACTTATTATTAATTTCATTCTTTGTATAGTTTTAGGCTTAGTCTGCTTATTACTGTTCATTTCATTGATTCTATTTGTTTATATTTGATTTTCTTGAATGTATTCGCTTTCCGTTATTATCGCATGAATTTATTGATTCTTTATTTCATTTATTTATTTTTCTGTCTTTTATCGCCTTTTTGGGTTTGTCATATATTCGCCTGTTGCAACTATATCATTCTTACATGCAGGTTGATGTCCACAAACCCTGGGTCTTCTGGTGATCTTTGTGACGAGGAGCTAAGGCGCCTGAGGAGAAGCGAGCGGATTAGACTTCATAAATTGCGTCTTGTTTCTGATATTCTTATTGCTGCTCCTATTGTTGAGGTCCCAATTGAGGAGGCGAGGCACGATCTGGCCGACGACAACGGGTCGGACGCCCACAGCGACATTATCATGGCGGATGACGACATTCCGCTGAATGATAGTGGTCGTCCAGGAGGAGATGGACTCGCGCCGAGTATTGTCCGTCCGGCTATTTTGGCGGATCATTTCGAGATCAAATCTAGTATCGTGAATATGATACAAAATTCGGTGCAATTCGGTGGACTGGAGCACGAGGATCCAGGCCGACATATTGCTGCATTCTTAGAGGTTTTAGCCACCTTTAAGATGACGGGCATCTCCGATGATGCTATCCGTCTCCGACTCTTCCCATTCTCACTGCGGGACAAAGCCCGGACTTGGCTTCTGTCACAACCCGCAGGGTCGATCACGACTTGGGCAGAGTTGTCACAACAATTCATGCAGCAGTATTTTCCTCCTGAAAAGACACAAAAACTGAGGAATCGCATCATGACATTTCGTCAAGATGACGATGAATCATTATACACAGCCTGGGAAAGGTTTAAAGACCTACTCTTGAGTTGCCCGCACCATGAGCTTTCGAAAAGGCATTTGGTGCAAACTTTTTATCAGGGACTCGGGTATGCGTCTCAGGAACGCCTTGATGTATACGCAGGGGGAGACATCGGAACAAAGTCTCCTAGGGAAGCGTGGAGCATTATTGAGAAGGCGTCCCTAAAATCTAAATCCCGGCAGAATGATAGATCTAGGTCTTCATCTGCCAAGGCTGGTGTGCATGTCGTGGATAACTATACGGCGATTTCGGCACAGATAGCGGCTCTGGCTACGAGACTCGATAACTCTCAGCAACACGTAGCGCAGTCCGATTGTTTGTGTGTGGAGTGCGGGGTATCTCACGAGCCTGGCTCGTGTGCTCAGGGGGTAATGTATACAGGCCACGAGGAAGTGAACTACATGGGTAATCAAACGAGACCCCAGAATAACCCTTACAGCAGCACTTATAATCCGGGTTGGAGAAATCACCCGAACTTCGGGTGGAGATCTGGTACTTCCAATCAGAACCCTCTCGGATTCCAGCAGAGAGCCGCCGCACCACAACAGTCCTACCAGTCCCAACAGCCTTACCAGTCCAACCAACAGCCATACCAGGGTCGTGGTCAATCGTCCCAGCAGAGACCGAACCAATACCAGAACCAGGGCGCCGGGAGCAGCTCCCAGCAGCACGCCCCTCATGGTATGTCTAAGCTGGAGGAGATGATGTCTCAGCTCCTTACCAACACCTCTAATTCCAATCAGATCGCTGAGCAGCGCTACCAGCAGCATGAGGAGCGTTTCACGAATTATGAGGGAGAAATGAGGGGCCAAAAGGCGTCGATGCAGGCCATAGAGAACCAGGTTGGCCAGATGGCGAAAATGATGTCTGAGAGACAGCAGGGTGGTCTTCCAGGCAACACTGAGCCGAACCCAAGAGGGCATGTTAATGCCATTATGACGAGGAGTGGTAAAACCACGGGACCAGACACATCGGGCTCACCACCGATCACTGAGACGGTCCAGACTGAGTCTTCGGACGAGGTGCACGCTAGGCGAGTCCCAGCAAGTACAGCACAGCTACCGAAGCCAGTCACAGACTACACTCCTCCTGTTCCATATCCTGGTAGACTTAGGAAGCAGAAAGACGAGGCGCGATACGGGAAATTTCTCGAGCTGTTCAAGCAGCTACATATAAACATCCCGTTTGTTGAGGCCTTAGCACAGATGCCTAAGTATGCCAAATTCTTGAAGGACATCCTCACAAATAAACAAAAACTTGAGGACCTGTCCTGCGTTCTGTTGAACGAGAACTGCTCTGCAATTCTGCAGAATAGACTGCCCATGAAAATGGGCGATCCTGTAGCTTTACCATCCCTTGTCTGATAGGTGATATGACTGTCAGTAATGCACTCGCAGACTTGGGGGCCAGCATAAACCTTATGCCTTATAAGGTTTTCGAGAAGTTGGATCTGGGTGAACCTTCACCCACCAGGATGAGTATTCGCCTCGCTGATCGTTCGATCAAGTATCCACGAGGGTTTGTAGAAAATATGCTTGTCAAGATTGACAAATTCGTTTTCCCTGTGGACTTTGTTATCCTAGACATGGATGAGGACTCTAAAGTCCCTTTGATTCTCGGACGTCCTTTCCTTAACACGGCAAGGACGATTGTTGACGTGGCTGCGGGCCAGATCACACTCCGAGTCAATGATGAGCACGTGACTTTTGACATTCAGAGGTCGATGCGCCATCCTGAGAGCCAAGACGATACACTATAACTATCTCGATATAGTAGACCAGTGTGTTAGCTCTCATGTCAGAGGTGCTTGGGAGAGAGATGTTTCGGACACACATCTGTTGTGTGGGAGCCTAGATGGCATTATGCAGGAGGGCATATAGATGAGCAGCCGGTCTATCAGATCGGTGATGATGGTTCCCAAAGTCCGGAGCATTTTGTGGAAATTGAGCGAGAGGAAGAGGAGAAGGCGAAGCCGTCTGTTGAGGATCCACCGTCTCTAGAGCTGAAGGAGCTCCCACCGCATCTCGAGTATGCATTTCTGGATGAGGAGGGGCGTCTACCGGTGATCATATCGTCTTCGTTGACTGTGGAAGAAAAGAGCGAGTTGTTGAGGGTACTAAAACTTCATAAACGGGCAATTGCCTGGAAGATCGTAGACATCAAGGGGGATTAATCCCTCTTTCTGTACTCATAAAATCTTGATGGAGGATGTCTACAAGCCTTGTGCACAGCACCAGAGGCGTCTGAACCCGAACATGCAAGATGTTGTTAAATCCGAGGTAATTAAACTGCTTGATGCTGGATTGATATATCCCATCTCGGACTCTGTTTGGGTTAGTCCTGTGCACGTCGTGCCCAAGAAGGGTGGCATGACGGTGGTCACAAATGATAGGAATGAGTTAATTCCTACGAGGACCGTCACGGGGTGGAGAGTTTGCATTGACTATCGCAAGCTCAATGACGCCACCCGCAAGGATCACTTCCCGCTTCCATTCATCGATCAGATGTTGGAACGACTGTCGGGGAAGTTATATTACTGTTTCCTTGATGGTTTCTCTGGATACTTTCAAATCCCTATCGATCCTGTGGACCAGGATAAGACGACCTTCACATGCCCTTTTGGCACATTCGCCTACAGGCGTATGCCATTTGGGCTGTGCAATGCGCCGGCGACCTTCCAGCGTTGCATGGTTGCCATTTTTCATGACATGATCGAGGACTCCATGGAGGTGTTCATGGATGATTTTTCCGTTTTTGGGAGTTCGTTCGATCAATGTCTGGGGAACCTGGAGCGGATGCTTCAGAGGTGTGAGGAGACCAGTCTTGTGCTAAACTGGGAAAATGCCACTTCATGGTGAAGGAAGGAATAGTCCTGGGGCATAAGGTCTCCCAAAGTGGGTTGGAGGTTGATCCTGCCAAGGTAGATATCATTTCTAGACTCCCTCCACCCTCCTCTGTCAAAGCGATCCGAAGCTTTTTGGGTCATGCGGGATTTTACAGGCGATTTATCAAAGACTTTTCAAAGATCGCCCGACCGATGACCCGTTTGTTGGAAAAGGATGCACCGTTTGTGTTTGGTGCAGAGTGTGTGAAGGCATTTGGCCTTCTGAAGCGGTTGCTTGTTGAGGCCCCTATATTGGTAGCACCCGACTGGGGGCTGCCATTCGAGATTATGTGCGACGCGAGTGACTTCGCGATAGGGGCGGTCTGGGACAGCGGAAGGACAAGCACTTCCACCCGATCTACTACGCAAGTAAGACTCTACATGATGCTCAGGAGCATTACACCACGACTGAAAAAGAGCTTCTTGCTGTAGTATTTGCATTCGACAAGTTTAGATCATATCTGGTGCTGTCGAAGACCATTGTCTATACGGACCATGCAGCGATCCGATACCTTTTTTAGCAAAACAGGACGCGAAACCACGCCTGATTAGGTGGATCCTGTTGCTGCAGGAGTTCGATATAGAGATTCAGGACAAGAAGGGTGCCCTGAATGTTGCTGCTGATCATCTGTCTAGACTCGAGCATGATGATGCCGAGAACTGCGCGTGGGGTACAATTAATGACAACTTTCCCCACGAGTTCTTGATGAACGTCGAGTCGGTGGAAGATGTATCACCATGGTTCGCGGATTTTGCGAACTACCTCGCGTGCGGATCCTCATCAAAGGATTGTCGCACCAGCAAAAGAGGAAGTTCTTCGCGGACCTAAAGCATTACTTCTGGGATGACCCATTTTTGTTCCGGGTCGGGGCGGATCAACTGATTCGCCGTTGCGTGTTCGGGGTTGAGGCGGCGCAGATCTTGCGCGACTGTCACGAGGGGCCTACCGGAGGTCACCACGGAGCGAATTACACTGCCAAAAAAGTGTTAGACTCCGGGTTTTATTGGCCCACACTTTTCCGTGACGCTCAGATACTGGTCGGTGCATGTGATTCGTGCCAGAGGGGCGACGAACATATCGGCACGCGACCAAATGCCGCAAAATCCCATCCAAGTTTGTGAGGTCTTTGACATCTGGGGCATAGACTTCATGGGACCATTCCCCTCCTCACGGGGTAATAAATATATACTTGTGGCGGTTGACTATGTGTCAAAGTGGGTGGAGGCGCAAGCCTTACCCACAAATGATGCTCGAGTAGTAGTGAGGTTTGTTAGAGGCTTGTTCTCGCGGTTTGGTGCCCCAAAGGCACTGATAAGTGACCGTGGCACGCATTTCTGCAATGCGCAGCTTGATCGCGCATTAGCACGTTATGGCGTCCAGCACAGGTTATCCACCCCGTATCATCCACAGACAAGTGACAGGTGGAGGTCACGAACCGTGGATTGAAGCGAATCCTTGAGCGGTCTCGGTTAATCAAAACCGCAAGGATTGGGCTGACAAGCTTGATGACGCGCTGTGGGCCTTTCGAACTGCCTACAAGACGCCTATTGGGACGACCCCCTTTCGGCTAGTCTATGGCAAAGCGTGTCATCTCCCTGTCGAGTTGGAACATAGGGCATTCTGGGCTCTCTAAAACGGCGAATTTGGATCTCAAGACCGGCGGTGAGACCCGTTTCTTACAGATTCACGAGCTGGAGGAGCTTAGGCAGCAGGCCTATGAGAGCTCGATATTATATAAAGAGCGCACAAAGAGACTGCACGACAGTCGCCTAAAAAAAGCCAGAAAGATTTTCAGGTAGGCGATTTAGTTTTGCTTTATAATTCTCGCCTGCGCCTCTTTCCTGGAAAGTTGAAATCCCGCTGGACAGGACCGTACACTGTTAAGGAATATATATCCATACGGTGCTGTCGCAATCGCAGATTCTGTGGTTTGAACTTTCAAAGTCAACGGTCATCGCCTAAAAGTCTATGTTGAAGGACCGGTTGACCAAACCGTAGATGAAATCGATCTCTACGCCCCACACGCCTCATAAAGTGTGGGGAAGTGAGTCTAGCTAGCGACTCGTTAATAAATATAGCACGGCGTGTATGGGCGCGCCAAATTGTATATATGTTCATAGTGTAGTTTAATTTGTAGTTAAGTTGTTTAATTTTAACTTGTTTGTTGTAGTTTGTTTTTTAGTCTTTGCAGGTTTGATTCGCGCCGTGTGATTGTGTGGATAGTCGCTTCAAACCCATGGTATTATGCTTGAAAGCGTCTAAAAACAGGTATGTTGGGTTGTTCGGGTCAAAAAACGGAAAAGTGCAGGAAAAATGCACATCAGTAGCTTCGAGCGGCCGCTCGGACATTCCGAGCGGCCCGCTCCAAACACCCAGTTATATAAAAAAAAAAAAAAAAAAAAAAAAAAAAAAAAAATATTAATCCAGCGGCCGCGCGAAGGGGCCGAGCGGCCCGCGCGAAACGTTCTGAACGAAAACTGCAAGGGCAAAAGGGGATTTCCACTCACCTAAAAACTGAAAAATTAAAACCCTATATCATCTTAAGCGGCCCGCTCATACTCATTTGACCCAATTCTTCACTTTTGCTCTAACAAACAACCACATACAAACCCTTCAATTCCCCACTTCAAATCTTCAAGGAAAAGGTATGAATCACTACTTTTCTTGGCATTTTCTCTTGTTTTAGTGTAGATTAGTTTAACTTTCCTGCAATGTTTTCATGATTTTAGGGTTCTTCTTCCATAAGTTTAACAAACCCTAATGTTCTTGAATGGATTGTTTTTCTTTGATAATGTAGATTAGTGGGTGACTATTGTTCAAATCTTTGAGTTTTTGGGTTTTCTTCATAAGGTTTAAATAAGGTTCCGAATTTATTTAAGGATTTGAATGATTTTTGTAACCTCTTGTTTGGTATAGTTTAGTAAGATTGTAAATAATTTCATTATAGGATTGTATGCTAGCATATATATGTTAATGTAGTTAGGATTGTTGTTGATTTTGGGGACCTTTCATAATTGTTCAATCAATCCCCAAATTCATCATGTTTAGGTTATATAATTGTATTGTTTTCTTACTTTTTGGATTTCTTCATAACGTTTTAACAAATCCCCAAATTTTAAAGGATTGTAGTTATTAGATTGTAGTTTAAAGTTGGGATATTCATTAGTTTTGGGCGTTCTTCATAACTAAACAAACGCGCCCCAAATTCGATGATTATGCCATAAATGTTTGGGCTTTAAACACCTTGCGCTAAATGACTCAAAGTAAAGGTAATTTGCAAAGTGAAGGCGCGTAGGTGTTAAAATCCCAACATCACTTTTACAACTTCATAATTGCCGCAAGTTCGGACATTCAAGCGCCAAAGTTAATAATTTTTCAAAAATCAAGTGCTTGAATGGCCGCTTGTGGAGTGCATTTGGCTAAAACACTGAAAACCGGGCAAACGCCAATGCACAGATCGAAAAATACAGGGCTGCAGAGCGAAAATTGGCCCGCAGACACCCCTTCGAGCGGCCGCTCCAAGAGGCCGCCGCGGCCGCTCGAACCTTCTGTTGTTATTTTTAACTTTTTTGTTTCGCGTGTTTTGGGTCCGTCTTATTCCTTCGATTATAACTGACATATTTTAGCGTTTTTAATGCAGATGGTGCACCGTTTCCTTCAGTTTAATTTCCGCGGACCCGCGAGAACGCGGGTGCATAGAGACCTTTCAAGAACTGTGGGGGCGCAGGCGTTCTAATCGCCACGCCTAGAAAGATTTGCTTTGATACATAGCTGAACTCAACCAAGAAGAAAGATTCCGGGAAATGATGGACGGGCATATGGAAAACCTGCTCCTAATAGAGGAACCAGTTTATGAGGAACTCACCCTCGAGTTCTTCTCCACATTGCACTACCAGAGGCCGCGAAAACATGACCAGCCGGACTTCCAAAGTAGCGTAGGACGCTTTGGATTACAGTTCCGTCTGTGCGGGGAGTGGCGCGACATCTCAGTCGCTGAGCTTGGTGTCCACGTTAGAATCTACACGGACGAGGAAGTTGAGGATGAGAGCTTCAACGAACTAATGTACAAAATCCCGAATGACAACGTTCTGAGAGACTCTTTTTGGGCACAATTAACGGGGGAGCAACAGTATAACCCCCAAGGTGCCAAAGCAAGCCAGCTCATTGACCCACTGCTGCGGGTTTTTCAAAAGGTCCTATGCGGGACCGCTGCTGCTGCCAAAAAGGACGATTCAACCGGCTGCCCCTCACCTGATTTGTTATTTCTATATGCTCTAGTAAGTGGTGTTCCAGTTAACCTTGCTGCACTTGTTGCTTCTTTTCTTAGTACAGCATCAGGTATGAGACCCGGGAGCATGATATACGGGGGGGAGTACGTGACAAAAATCGCAAAGGGATGGGCATTTTGAAGAATGGTGCGAAGGGGACTGATCAAAGTTCCCGGAGACTCGTGGGTGAACATGGATGTCCTCAGACACATGAGGATTGTCCCACGAGTACGCAAGCGGGGTTAATAAGGCTAAAAGGTAAAAATAATACCATCTGGGACCCGCTGCCAGCAGTGCACATGCCACCTCCCGACCAGCACAGCCAAGCAGCCACAGCAGCCACAGCAGCACGCGCACATGAGCACATGTCACCACCAGCAGGAGCCTCTACTGCCTCACCAGCAGCAGTA
>JAUTDX010006036.1:0-33381 GCA_030844895.1 Ambrosia x helenae
ATGCTGGATGTCAAAGACAAAGCTGAGTTGTTAAATAGTCTTCGTAGCATTAGGATGGGGGAGTACAAGTTGTGGTTTAGCGTGGCTCCACTACAAATAAAAAGCCATTCAGTGACATACAAAAAATGTCAACAAAAACCAAGAAAAGTGTCACTAAAGACCCCTAAAGGAATGTGCGGCACACAAAAAAATGTCACTAGTAATAGTAACACTAAAGCCTTTTAGTGGCACTTTCTTATCTATCACTACAAACTTTTAGACTTTTAGTAACACTTTTATTTTTGCCACAATATAGAAAAAGCTTTTGTGACACAAATTTTGTGTCAATAAAATCTAGTTATAGTTAAATATTCATTCTACATTTAGTTGCACATATGTTTGGAAAAAAAATCACATCATACTAATTGCCAGCACAAATATTTATCATACTCATCATTATACTCAGTTAATCCCACCTATAGTAAAGCTAAGGTAGGGTCTGAGGAGGGTAAGATGTAGACAGCCTTACCTCTATCCCTTGAGAATAGAGAGGCTGCTTCCAGACAAATATTTATCAAACTAATTTTGATAATTAATTTTTTTGTTATTTATCATATAAAAATGAATATAACTATAAGATGAAGAAATCATAATATCATCACTTGAATTAAAAGTTCGATTGTATTCCAAACATTTCAAATGTATAATAAGAGTCAAATATATCCACATACTAAATTATAAAACATAAAACTAAAAAATGATTGAACAAAAACCGATCGAAAACTTCATTCCTTTCGTGAACCTCTTTCACAATAGAATTACTTCCATCACCTATGATTTATGTTTGATGGTTAATAAGGGAAATAAAAACAAAGAAAAATAATAAGAAATGATTTCTATAAATATACATATAAGGTACAAGTTAACTTACTAATCAGAAGGTGTCATGGATTCTTGTTCACAGGGAATGCACATGGTTTTATTCAGAAACTTGGATGATAATTGTGATATATTGTTACCACATTAATCATTAATTGTAATATATTGTTACCACCTCAACCCAACTTGCCCATTTTATCGTGCGTAAAAACAACCCATTTCAGCTAGAGCTTGTTCTGAGCGGCCACCCACATGGGCAGTGTAGCTGAACTTGCCAAATATTCTTATACCAGAGTTGCAGCTTGCCAAATAGTCAATCAAAATTTCACTAATTCATTTTCTCACTCCAGTCTCTCTTTTGACACCTGGTATCCAAAACAGAAAACTACAGCTTCAATATCAAACTCAAATTGCCTTGGTTTCTTTACTAGTCAATCTTTAAATAAGATCTACCGTACCATAATGGGATAAATTTTTTTTGACCGTGTTGGGTGGAGACGGTTGAGAAATAAACACAGTCTGACGGTTTGGTGATAAAATTTATAAACCGTGTGAATTAAAAAAAAGGTTTGTATTTGTATTTGTATTTAAATGAAAAAAAAAAAGAATAAGTGGAGTGCTGCCTGCAAAAAAGTGTTTCAGTGAAGTAAATCAGTTAAGTGATGTGACAGTGCATAATTGGTTAAAATCAGTGAAAGAAAAGCATTTTCTAGTAGTGCCCTTTTCACCCTTAGAAAGTAAGATATACCTTAATCAAGTAGCTTATACGACTAAAACAAACGCTCCAAAGTCCTCGGAGATGGAATCTCGCCGGAAGACAATTCCAGTCGAAATACAACGTCGTATTACAAAATTTCTTCGTTACCAATCTACCGGAAAGATGCAGTAGGAATGATTTAGCAAGCCAGGTTCGACAGTTCGGGCAGATTTTCGATATTTACATCGCTAGAAAAAAGACAAAGGTGGTAATCAGTTCGGGTTCATTTCAATGCTGGATGTCAAAGACAAAGCTGAGTTGTTAAATAGTCTTCGTAGCATTAGGATGGGGGAGTACAAGTTATGGTTTAGCGTGGCTCCACTACAAATAAAAAGCCATTCAGTGACACACAAAAAATGTCACCAAAAACCAAGAAAGTGTCACTAAAGACCCCTAAAGAAATGTGCGGCACACAAAAAAAGTGTCACTAGTAGTGGTAACACTAAAGCCTTTTAGTGGCACTTTCTTATCTATCACTACAAACTTTTAGACTTTTAGTGACACTTTTATTTTTGCCACAATATAGAAAAGGTTTTGTGACACAAATTTTGTGTCAATAAAAATCTAGTTATAGTTAAATATTCATTCTACATTTAGTAGCACATATGTTTGGAAAAAAATCACATCATGCTAATTGCCAGCAGAAATATTTATCATACTAATTTTGATAATTAATTTTTTTGTTATTTATCATATAAAAATGAATAAAACTATAAGATGAAGAAATCATAATATCATCACTTGAATTAAAAGTTCGATTGTATTCCAAACATTTCAATGTATAATAAGAGTCAAATTATATCCACATACAAAATTATAAAACATAAAACTAAAAAATGATTGAACAAAAACCGATCGAAAACTTCATTCCTTTCGTGAACCTCTTTCACAATAGAATTACTTCCATCACCTATGATTTATGTTTGATGGTTAATAAGGGAAATAAAAACAAAGAAAAATAATAAGAAATGATTTCTATAAATATACATATAAGGTACAAGTTAACTTACTAATCAGAAGGTGTCATGGATTCTTGTTCACAGGGGAATGCAACTTGGTTTTATTCAGAAACTTGGATGATAATTGTAATATATTGTTACCACATTAATCATTAATTGTAATATATTGTTACCACCTCAACCCAACTTGGCCCATTTTATCGTGCGTAAAAACGACCCATTCAGCTAGAGCCTGTTCTGAGCGGCCACCCACATGGCAGTGTAGCTGAACTTGCCAAATATTCTTATACATGAGTTGCAGCTTGCCAAATAGTCTAAATCAAAATTTCACTAATGCATTTTCTCACTCCAACCTCTCTTTTGACACCTGGTATCCAAAACAGAAAACTACAACTTCAATATCAAACTCAAATTGCGTTGGTTTCTTTACTAGTCAATCTTTAAATAAGATCTACCATACCATAACTTCCTATTGTTAGCCAGCTGTAATATTCTTTCTACTTTACCTTTAGTTGTAAATTGGAATCTGTCATATGTTCTTGCCCCTACATTTTTTTTTCTCTAACCTCTAAAGCCTCAATACTTTTTGCACCATTTTATCTTTCCAGATTCATCTTAACTACATATGTTGATTCTAAAGTGGAAGTCCAAAAACATCAACTGTCTTGCCTTTTGAAGAGAGTTCCTTTAACCTGCAATCATACATTATAAGCTATATAATCAGCAACAATGGAATCACATCTCACATGAAACAAAGATAAATGGCACGAAGAATATACCAATAGAGGTAAAGGAAATTTCATTTGTGAGATATTTAGGGTGAATGTGTTGGCAAATCATGCCCAAGCACACAATATGAACAAACTCGCTTGGCACCTTTTACTATTGAGCTGGAAAACATACCCAAAACCAATTACATAGAACCCTGTTTATACTATACCAAACCTATCACATTAAGACTCAAACACCATGAATATCAAGATTAGTGCAACAAAATGTGCATTCATGTAATAGGCCATTTTCAACATAGTGGTCATGTAATACATTAACATAATACTTCTTTTACATTTATATAAGTTGACTACATAACTTTTTTTTTGTGAAGATAAAAACTATAACCACTACAAACCAACAAGACATAAAATAACTCGTTTTCATAGCACCTAACAGTAAATAAAACCTCTTACTTCCCTCATTGATCTATATCTAAATTTTGCATATAAATCCTAATAACCATTGACTAAAACTTTAAGCAACTTAGAAAAACCAAAATGAATGTGGTTCATGTTTCTAGATACCTAACATTGTATATCAAAATAGCAACGTCCCTCATAATGAGATATTTCCTTGTTCTAATAATTCGATGTATGGATATCAATAAAAACTTTAACAGTAATTAGCCACTTACTACAAACTATCTCAATGAGGAAATATGTATTACGTTGATAAGCCACAATAAGGTAACTACAATAAAAATCTCTCCATATAAGTAAACATTCTGCTAAATATGATTACATAAAGAATCTAGCATATTCTTAATAAAAAGTGATGTATGAGCTTTTTATGCATTTGAACATAAGTTCAAATGATTTTCAGCCCATTTCACTTGTTCGACCCATTTGAACCGTTTTATTTTAGTTAAATTTTATAGCTCAACTCATTTGACCCACAATATTATCTCATAACCCAAATAGACCCATCAATAAGAATAAGATATGATGTAGAATTTTAGGGTTTGATCCAAACAACAAACAACAAACCAAAAGAAATAAAAACACAACACATGAACAAAGAGTGTGGGCGACAAAACACGATGACAAAATCTTATTTATCCAACCCCAAAAGTGCCCACCAGAAACCCTAGATCTCAGATAATCACTGAGATCAAACAAACAAGATAATACAGAGTCTTTCACGAGATCTACTGATTAGTTAGATCAGTAGATCAAGAGAATGATTACCAGAACACAATACAAAGAGATTATACCTATCAAACCCTAATACAGAACGAGAGAGAACTAAACAAGATGATAACAAAACAAATGAAAGACTAAAGAATAATAACAATGACTGTAGATTATATAGGGCAGCTGGAAGCATCTTCGAGATAATAATCCAACGATCAAGATTAAACGAATCCAACGGCCAGCATTAGCTCCTGCATAATATCTCAACAACCACTATAACAACTTAACAAAAACAACTCACAAATAAGTTAACAAATAAGGTTCATGACCCGGGTCAATTAGACCAATGGGCTAATACACCAAACCATTACACAAGCCCAATACACAATAGTTGAATTAGAGAATATACACTGGACTAGCCCAATATATTTTAACATCCCCCCTTAATTCAATTACCAAACATATTGCACAATCCAAGCTTTGTGCACACCAACTCATGTTGGGAACTGAACAATCCCTTTGTAAAAAATGTCAGCAACTTGCTGATCAGAAGAAACCTTTACAACATTAACAGACCCTGAACTGATCTTTTCTCTCAGGAAATGCCAATCCAGTTCAAAGTGTTTAGTCCTGTCATGGAAGACAAGATTCTCTGCTATAGAAATAGCGGACTTGCTATCACAAAACAAGTTTATGGGCAATTTGACTTCAACACCTAATTCTTTCAACAAATTAGATATCCATACAAGTTCACAAGTAGTAGAGCACATTGCTCTGTACTCAGCTTCAGCTGAAGAACGAGCAACAGTGCTCTGCTTCTTACTTTTCCATGACACAAGACACCCACCAACAAATACACAATAACCAGTGATAGACTTACGAGTTGTAAGACATTTAGCCCAATCAGCATCTGAATAGGCTGATAGGGCTAAACGTGTCCCTTTCTTAAACATAATCCCTTTTTCCTGAGAGAGCTTTAGATATCTAAGCAATCTCAAAGCTATCTTTTGTACATTTTGAGTCGGTTTATGCATAAACTGACTCAAGAATTGCACAGCATAGCTTATATCAGGACATGTTAGAGACAAGTAAATCAACTTACCTATCAGCTTTTGATATCCTGTGATATCTTCCAAATACTTCTCATTTTTGTCATTTTAATAGATAAGTTATAATTTTGTTCAATTGGGACACTAACATGTTTGCAGCCTACATACCCAAATTCATCTAAGAGATCTAGACAATATTTTCTCTGATTAAGACAATCACCATCATCAGAATACAAAACTTCAATTCCAAGAAAGTATTTCAACTTCCTAAACTTTTTATTTGAAAACTTTCTTTTAACAATGTTTTTACATTGTCAATTTCAGATTTACTATTTCCAGTAATCACTATATCATCAACATATACTAATAAAACAACAAAGATATCATTAACAGACTTAACAAACATGGAATGATCACACACACTTTGAATAAAACCAATATTTTTCAACACATCAACAAGTTTCTCATTCCATTTTCTTGGGATTGTTTTAGCCCATACAAAGATTTAACAAGTTTACACACTTTGGACTCATTTCCAGAAGCATACCCTTCTGGTAAATGCATATACATATCCTCAGTTATAGACCCATATAAAAAAGCATTGTTAATATCAAGCTGAAATAAAGTCCAATTATTTTGAACTGCCAAACTAATAACAGTCCTAACAGTTACCATTTTCACAACAGGAGAAAAGGTCTCTCCAAAGTCCAACCCTTCTCTTTGATTATAGCCCTTAGCTACTAACCTAGCTTTATATCTATCAATTTCACCATTAGACTTATACTTTATCTTGTAAACCCACTTACACCCGATTGCCTTTCTACCAGAAGGTAGATCAGTCACAATCCATGTGTTATTTCTATACAAGGCTTCCATCTCAGCATTCAGAGCCTCTATCCAATGTGGATCTTTAGAGGCTTGAATGTAAGATGTGGGTTCTAAAGATTTATTAACATTAGATACAAAGCACATATTTTCAAAAGACAAGTTAGAATAGTTTACAACTTTCTCAACTCCATTAACCTTGCCCTCTAACACATAATCATTGAATATTCTAGGCAACACAGAGTCCCTACTAGACTGCCTAAAAGGTCTACTTCCCTCAGGAGTCCTTAACTCATCATGTGATCCCTCTAACCCAGAGCCATCAGTGCCCCTCCCTATGGAACTACTAGGTTGCTGATCACAACTGGTATTATGATCTACATCACTAGTGTTCCTGGGAGAGTCTTCTAATGATCTACTAGGTGAGTGATCATGAGTATCATCAGGTTCCCCATCATCATTGGGAAGGTTTGAAAAAATTTTTGATTTATCACTTGAAGAAATTTCATTTTCTAAATTATCAAAGAAGTTTAGATGATTAACTTTTTCAAAAACAAGTTGTTTATGTTCAGTTTTAAAGGGAAAAATATTTTCATAAAACTTGCAATCCTTAAAAACTCAACTTTTTTTGTTTCTAAATCAAAAATTTTATATCCTTTTTTAACAAATGAATATCCTATTAAAACACTTTTATTCGCCCATGCTACAAAGTTTATCAGGACCATCTAAAATTGTTTTAAAACACAAACACCCAAAATTCCTCAAGTGATTAAGTTCGGGGGGGAACCCATATACTAACTCATAGGGACTCTTACCATTTAAGACAAACGAAGGTATCCTGTTAATCAAATAGGCAGCAGTAAGCACACAATCAGACCAGAAATTAAGAGGAACACTACTTTGGAACATAAGTGCCCTAGCTGTATTTAAAAGATGTCTGTGCTTCCTCTCCACAACACCATTTTGTTGTGGAGTGTAAGCACAAGATGTTTGATGAAGAATCCCTTTTTGATTACAAAAATCATTTACTTGTTTATTTATAAACTCTGTTCCATTATCACTCCTAAACATTTTAATATTTTTAGAAAATTGTGTTTTAACAAGTTCATAAAAACTGACAAGATTTTCAAAAACATCAGTCTTAGACTTCAACATGTAGACCCAAACAGATCTAGAGTAATCATCAACCACAGTAAGAAAGAATCTAAAACCCTCCCTATTAGTGACTCTATAGGGTCCCCACACATCAAGGTGAACAAGGTCCCCTATATTTTTAGACTTATGGTCACTAAGTGGGAAAGGAACCCTAACCTGTTTAGCCTTGTGACATACCTCACAAGGCTCAGAATCAGACTCTCCAACATTCAGACTATCGTTTAAAACAACTAGAACTTGACTAGAAGGATGTCCTAGTCTACTATGCCAAAGACTATGTTCAGTCACACTATTAAAGCAAACATTACTAAAATTAACATTTTTACCAACAAAATATAGACCATCCTGCTGTCTACCACTCACCAGGACTTTCCTTGATTTGGAATCCTGAACAAAGCACTCATGTTCATTAAACAAAACATCTAATTTATTATCCTTAGCAAGTTTATGAATTGACACCCAGTTAACACAATAATCAGGAATGAAAAACACATCATGCAGGACAACTCCATTAGCCAATTTGATATCACCTATTTTACTGACTCTAGCATTTGTACCATTAGGATGTTTTACCTCCATATTATATTTAGACACATCAAAACTATTAATTAGATGTTCATCATTCCCAACCATATGTTGATTAGCCCCAGAATCCATTATCAATCCAAAAAATAATGCATACTTGATAATACTAGAACAACTAGAAAAATTTTTAAACATTTTAGCAATTTTGGACAGAACAGACATGCTAGAAAAACCATTTACAACAACTGACTCACCTCCTACTTTAGAACTCTGAGGATCTCCTCCAGATTTCTCACTTATCAAACTCATCAACTTAGAAATCTTCTCAGAAGTAAAAGGTGATCCAGAAGAAACATTTGCACTTACACTGTTACTAGTATTGGACACACCAGTTTTCCAATTATTTTGAGATCTATTGTTATTATTTCTATTATTAAACTGATTACCAGTTTTCTTTGGACCATTTGTTGGATATCCAACAATTTCAAAACATATTTCAATAGTGTGTCCAACTCTATTATAGTGAGTGCACTTCAAATTGGGATTAGGTCCCCTAGAGAACCCTTTCCTATTATCAGTCACTTGATTAGCCCTAGTGGCAAAAGAAACATTATTTGCCTTTAATCCACTACTTGAACCTCTATGAGATTCTTCTCTAGAGACAACAGCAAAGGCTGACTTTACTGAGGGTAGTGGGTCACTGGTCAATAATGTTGTTCTAACAGGTTGATAAACCTCATCAAGTCCTATCAGGAATTGCATGAGTTTAATAAGGCTATTAAAATCATTGAATTCCTTAGAGGCTTGACAAGTACAAACAGGTAATTGAATAATTGAATCAAATTGTTTCCACATAGTGTTTAACTTGTTATAATATTCAGACACAGAACTACCACTTTGTGTTATACCATTTATTTTTTGATGCAAGTTAAACATAGCACACCCATCAATTCTATCATAAGTTTCCCTTAGGTCAAGCCAAACATCTCTAGCACTTTCAGAAAAAACCTGACCTAAATACAACTCCTCACAAACAGAATTAATCAACCAAGAAAGGACCATAGAGTTACACCTATCCCACTGATTTGCTAGAACATCATTATCAGTAGGCTTAACACAAGTTCCATCAATAAATCCTAGCTTATTTTTACCCTGTAAAGCTAGTTTCATAGATTTAGACCACACAGAATAGTTTTCTGTGCCTTTCAGTTTAATGCTAATAATAGACAAACTAGAAGTGTCACTAGGATGTAAAAACAGAGGATCACTGATATCCAATTTACTAACAAGAGTTCCTAATGCACCATCTCCACCACCAAGGTTGGGGCCACCACCACCAGGTGGATTAACAACTTCACCCATGATACACAATCAAATGGAACAAACAACTAAGAACTACAAGAACCAGAAATAACAGAACACAACAAACCTAGAAGGACGAAGTTGAGTTAGTGTACAGATAGTGGATTCGTCAATCAATGGTGTCCACCCAGTTCTTAACTCAGGAGTCCTTTTATTATCTATATATATGTATATATATATATAACAAATAGAACCAGACAAACAGAGAACAAGAACAATCACAAATAACCAAACAGATCACCAAATAGGACACCAAGTAGTTGGCCAAAACCGGTCCACCCTAACTCGGTCAGTGCCTCTAGACACAACAAACAACAAGAAAAAAGTAAGGAAAGATCTCACAGAGATGGGAACCCAACTTAGGGTTTCTCCAAACCCATAACCAGCACCTTCACTTAGGGTACTGCGTTGTGAGTGCAACTGTTGCTTTAAACTCCAATCCAATACTCCACAGCAATCCACAGCCAACAGATGTTGACCTCAAATCAATCCTGATCACAAAACCAAGGACACACAGAAGTAATAGACCAGATCTACAAATCAGATCAGATCTACTACACAAATACTCAAGAACCAGATCTATATTCAGATAAGATCCTTGACAGTATAGACAAAGAAACAACAACGGGAAAACAAAACAACACCAAGATCAAGAGCCTGAGGATCTGATACCATGTAGAATTTTAGGGTTTGATCCAAACAACAAACAACAAACCAAAAGAAATAAAAACACAACACAATGAACAAAGAATGTAGGCGACAAAACACGGTGACAAAAACTTATTTATCCAACCCCAAAAGTGCCCACCAGAAACCCTAGATGTCAGGTAATCACTGAGATCAAACAAACAAGATAATACAGAGTCTTTCACGAGATCTACTGATTAGTTAGATCAGTAGATCAAGAGAATGATAACCAGAACAAAATACAAAGAGATTATACCTATCAAACCCTAATACAGACCGAGAGAGAACTAAACAAGATGATAACAAAACAAATGAAAGACTAAAGAATAATAACAATGACTGTAGATTATATAGGGCAGCTGGAAGCATCTTCGAGATAATAATCCAACGATCAAGATTAAATGAATCCAACGGCCAGCATTAGCTCCTGCATAATATCTCAACAACCACTATAACAACTTAACAAAAACAGCTCACAAATAAGGTTCATGACCCAAGTCAATTAGACCAATGGGCTAATACACCAAACCATTACACAAGCCCAATACACAGTAATTGAATTAGAGAATATACACTGGACTAGCCCAATATATTTTAACAGATGACATAGAATTACTCAAAGGGAGTGCATACCAGTTCTTTAACATCTTCATCTACTGCTCGTTTAGCTTTTCTATGTACTAAAAGTATTAAGCAATATTTATTCAAACAAATACAAGACCCCTTCAAATGAACAAGAAAAGAAAGGCATGCTATACAACATGAATATATAATATTCATTTAGTTAAAAGAGATATGAAAAACTTACCAACATAAAGAGTGGGAAAAAGAAGTTAAAACGACATTTGTGCATCCAAGTAAAGGTGTCATGTCAAACTTAAGGTTGTTTTAAAACATTTAAAATTCAGATGCTTAAAAAAATATTAGACAAATTGAAGGTAAGCAATATACATTCCTACCTGATCATAAAGAAGCTCTAGTTGCCTTCTTAGTGACTCATATGGCTCCTCCGTATAGCTTATACAAACAAAATAAATTAGTTTTCTCATAATCAATCACTGGTATACCATAGGAATATTAATTACATAACCTTTGAGTTGCAGGAAGGATAAGAATGATATGTGTGGTAGAAAAAAACAAATTTATGACCTGATGTTTTTGCTGCCCCAACTAATTTTATCTGCCTCCCCTCAAAAGAGACGATGAAGCAAACAATTGGAGACTCGTATTATTAAAATTTAAAATAGTAAGCAAATATAGAGATTAATCTAGGTTAATTTTAGTACACTAATGATGGATGAATAACAATTACTCATTTTCTTGTAACCTTTTAGTGCGGAAAACTCTCCTCGTGAAAAATGTCGTTCACCAGAAACCCGTTATATTTAGCAGACGCATTAGAGGTCACAACACATGAAAACAACAATGGTAACGTGAATTGAAATCACAATCCATCCAAAAATTTGTAAATCCCTAGGCTACAAAAATGTGAAATTCAACAACTGAGACCAAAACTAACACGAAAACCCCAAATAATGTCAACAAATAACCATACATATATAAACATTTGCACACATCTAAGGAGGAACTATGAGGAGTGTACCAATTTCACTTGTCTCCGCCAATGATAGGGAGGGGGGAGGGTGTCTAATTTGAGGTTTTTTGTGTTATTTGGAGGATTGTACATCAGATGTAGAGATTAGGGCATGACAAAATTAGGGGCGGGAACTTTTAAATGGAAAAATTTGTGAAGGAGGGAAAGAGGAAAATATTTAAATTATGGGTATTAATGTATTTGTTTAAAATTCTAAAATTAATCAAATCGGCTATCAATTTGGTTTCACGAGTAACTTTTTATAGATTTTATCACTTAGTCGGTTTCAGACTTTTCAAACCGTGTCAAACGGTTTGATTTGTGATTTATACCAAAACCTCATCGTATAAAATCAAACCAACCATATGAATTAGATATTGTTAATATTTTATACTAGCCTATATATACAATGCAATATTTATGGTTTACAAATTTTTAACAGGACTATGCCTATTATTTTATTCAACTACTTAATTCCTTGTTGTACAATCAGACCCTTCAGATCAGCCATACTTGACTCTGTGGTCTATGCTTCACACTGTCAACGATTCGATCCTGGTTTTTAATACTGAAAAACAATTACTAATGATTCGGTTCACGAGTGACCTAAATACCATAAAAAAATAAAATGTGATCATCCCAATTTGAAAAGTTTAGTGACACACAAAAAGTGTCACTAAAGACCTAAATTGAAGGCACAAATTCTAAATGCCACTAAAGTGTGTGTGAAGAAAATATGGCATACCTAAAGTGCCACTAAAAGCCTGTATTAGTGACACAAAAGCTAAATGACATTAAAAATGTGGGCCACTCTATGGCATTTTTTTGTAGTGCTCGTTTCGTTTTGGAGGAGGGAGAGATTCAAAACAATAACCGGAAAAACGGATCTCATATGGAGGAGAAGGGTAGTAAAATGTACGGGGACGATGATCGTAGGGAAGGTAAGTCACCGGCAACTGAGGTGGGTGATCGCTCGTTTAAAGATATGCTTGTGAATAAATCGATTAAAATCGACAATACAATCAATGCGTTCAGTGAGTTGCATGGGAAGGCTATAGTGGCAAGAATGGTTGATGTGGATGCACTGAAGAACATTAAGGTAATTATGAAGGAGCTGTATTCCGATGAATGTAGCTTTCAATACTTGGGAGGTTTGGACATTCTTATTACTTTTGAAAGCGCAAAGATGGTAGAAGCGGTTCGTGAAGCAGCCAGTTTGGTTGATGGAAGATTTTCGATGATCAGCATATGAGAAGGCCAGGCCTTCAGCTTTGAAAGAATTGCGTGGCTCAAGATACTAGGTATTCCTCTCCATTTGATGACCAAGGAAGTTATTGATGAGGTGGGAGGTATGTTTGGCAAAATTATGCATCGATCCAATAGATCTTCATCGGATCCGGATTTGTCAGTCGATTATGTTGGTGTGCTAATGGGGGATGGGAAGAAAATATCTGAAGAAGTAGTGTTACAATGGAAGGATCAAAAGTTTAGAATCTGGGTCATGGAGGAAATAAGTGTTTGGATACCGGATTTCATTGAACCTAAAGTCATAGAGGAGATGAATGATCTGGTTAACGATGAGATTGTAGAAGACGTTGATGAAGAAGCTGATGTAAAAAACGGTGGTGCTCCGAGTCCGATGATTTTGGCAGATGTTAACGATGAAGATTCCGATGTTCGGCCGGCCGATGAGAATATGGGAGCATTAAATGCTATTAATGATGATAGGAATGTTTTAAGGAATGTTGATGTGGAAACATTAAATGCCAATCATTGTGAAGAGAATAATAGGGAGGAATTTACGCCGGCTGTTGACTTTCCCTTCGAGAAGTATGTTGTGGAAAATATTGAGGATTTTGCTACGGCCAATAATAAAGTCAATAAAAGAAAGAAATTCCAAAAAGGGGAGCTTTTGGACTGGCCTAGTAATGCCTATTCTAGTAATCAGGAAAGCCTCAAAGTGGTAAAAAAGCCCAAGAACTCAGACCCATTTTCTCTTAATGGATGTTGGGCCTGAATGATGTTAGTGGGTCCGATGAGGATAGTGGGTCTGATGAATCAAGCGATGCGATCTCTGTTGAGGATGAATTTACGGAACATACCAAACAAGACATAGACTTGAACCAAGAACCACTTGTGGTTAATGGAGAGAATCTTTGCTCAGTTGATGATACTATAGTGATGGAGACAGGAGAAGAAGTACACAGGTCTAAAGATGGTCTAGCAAAGTCGGATGAAATTGAGGCTACAAAAATCCTAGGGGCTAAACTTGGGGCTAATCTTGATCGTTTTGATACTTTGATCCACGAATCTATCGTTCACGAAGGCTTACAAGCTGGTAAGATATGAATTGCATCTCTATTAATATTCGAGGTATTGGGGTTTGTGGTAAGGCTAGATGGGTTAAAATATTAAAGGAGGAATTCGGTATCGCTTTTATCGCTTTACAAGAAACTATGTGTAGTAACTTTTAAGCGGGTTTGATGACGAATTTTTGGGGAGGGCTAGGTTTCGAATGTGACTTTGTTAATGCGATTGGTCAATCGGGCGGTTTGGTTAGTATTTGGGACCCTAAGGTTTATGCCAGCTTTAAATTGATTAAAGACGCCAATTTCCTTTGTGTTTGTGGTGCACTGATCGGTGATTCGACTAGGATTAACATAATCAACGTCTATGCCCCGCAACAAAATGTTGAAAAACGTCAGTTGTGGATTTTGCTTGGGGATTTTAATGCCGTTAGAACTCAGGAAGAAAGAAATAACTCCGTTTTTCATCCCGTTTGTGCGAGGGATTTTAATGAGTTTATTGACATCGCAGGGCTCCGTGAATACGATCTGAAAGGTATGAAATACTCTTATCTTACTAATAGAGGTGGTGAATGCAAGATGAGTAGAATTGATCGGCTTCTGCTTTGTTCTAATGTGTTCAATAAATGGCCTAATGCATGGGTTAGAGCTTTATACAGAGAGTGTTCGGATCATTCTCCGTTGGTGTTGTCTTTGGTTGATACGAATTTTGGTAAAAAACCGTTTCGTTGGTTTGACTCTTGGGCGGATAGACCGGGTTGTAGTGACATTATAAAATCGGTTTTGGAGGAAGTTGATGTTAATGAAAACGCGGACTTGTGTCTCACCAACAAGCTGCGAAGACTCAAAAACAAGTTGAAATGTTGGTTCTCAAAAGTGAAATTAAAAGAGAATGAATCGATGTGGAGCCTTAGAATAGAGAAAGATAATATGGAGATTTTGATGGAGCAAAAAGATTTGGACGAGTCAGAACTTTGGGTATGGACCGAATGCAAGAAGAGTTTAGAGGAAATTGAATTTTATCGCTCCCGGGACATTAAACAAAAGTCACATGTTAAATGGGCCGCCCTTAGGGACGAAAATACTTCATTTTTTCACAACGTGGTGAATGGTAGAAAAGCGAGAAATGCCATTCCGGGATTGGAGATAGATGGAGTTTGGATCTCAAAGCCTTCGCTTGTTAAAAAAGAGGTTCTTCGCTTTTTTCGGAACCACTTTAAGGAGACTCATACGGTTCGGCCTTCTATGATTTGCTGGGGTATCAAGAAATTGTCTGATTTGGATTGTGGTTCTTTGGTTGCCGATTTCTCTAGACAGGAAATAAAGGATGCGGTTTTTGAATGCGGGTCGAATAAATCGCCAGGTCCGGACGGTTTCAATTTCCGGTTTGTCAAACGATTTTGGAACCTTTTGGAGGATGATATTTTCCGTGTTATGTCCGAGTTTCATGAATCAGGTAATATAAATATTGGTTGTGGCTCTTCATTTATAACCTTGATTCCTAAAGTGAAAACGCCTTTAGGCCTCAAGGATTATAGACCGATTACCCTTATTGGGATGATTAGTAAGATTATTTCTAAAATTCTTGCTAATCGCCTTAAGAAGGTCTTGGGAAGTGTTATTTCGGAGCGACAATCAGCATTCTTGAAGGATCGGTTTATTCTTGACGGCCCTCTTGTGATTAATGAATTAACCGATTGGTTAAAAAAAGAATAAAAAGAAGGCGTTTTTATTAAAAATTGACTTTGAAAAGGCATACGACAATGTCAATTGGAATTTTTTGGTGGCTATTATGTCTCAAATGGGTTTCCCACCCGTGTGGTGCAATTGGGTTTGTGGTATTCTCTCTTCGGCTCGGTCGGCGGTTCTCGTTAATGGTTCCCCAACTTTTGAATTTACTTGTGAAAAAGGTTTACGTCAAGGCGATCCGCTTTCCCTTTTTTTATTTATAATTGTCATGGAGGCGCTTTCATGGGTTTTGAATAAAGCCAAAGATGTTGGGGAGTTCGAGGGTATTAATTTTTCTGTTTTGGAAGCCGATATTACTCACTTATTTTATGCGGATGACGCCCTTATTTTAGGGAAGTGGTCGCATGAAAACTTAAAACATACGGCTCGCATTCTCAGGGTTTTTTATTTGTGTTCGGGACTCCGTCTCAACCTTCATAAGTCTCATTTGATAGGTGTTGGTACCGAGGATGCGGAAGTTGATGGTATGATGCAAATCTTGGGTTGTAAAAAAGGTAAGTTTCCTTATGATTATCTTGGGATCAAAGTCGGAGCTAATATGAATAGAATAAAAAATTGGTCGTATGTGGTTGATGTTATTAAAAGTAGACTTGTCTCTTGGAAGGCAAGAACGTTATCTATTGGTGGGAGATTAATTCTTATTAAGTCAGTGCTTGAGAACCTACCAATTTATTATTTTTCTATGTATAAAGCTCCTAAGGCGGTGGTAGAGAGTATTGAGGCGATTATGAGAAAATTCTTTTGGGCCGGTTCTTCGGATGAGAAAAAAAAAGCGTGGATTGCTTGGGATGTTATAACAAGGCCTAAAAACGAGAGCAGTCTAAGGGTGAGTAGATTGCAAGATATAAATGACGCCCTTCTTCTCAAGTGGGCGTGGCGGTTCAAAAGTGGAGGCGATTGTTTATGGAAGAAGATCAATCTTGGGTGTCACGGCTCGAGTAGAGTTTGGAACATGCTCCCTTGTACGCCATCGGCTAGGGGATGTTGGAAGCAAATAGTCAAGGTAGGAGAAAAGAATTTGGGTAATGGTAGATCTCTTGTTAGTTACTTCGTGGGCTGTGTTGGGGACGGGTCTACCATCACTTTTTGGGGAGATAATTGGCTCGGTCACGAACCGTTGAGGTTGAGATACCCTCACCTTTTCAGACTCGAAAGAAAGAAATGGGCTATGATTGCAGAGAGAGTGCAGATTCACCTTAGTATTAAAACTATGACTTGGGATTGGCGTATTAATCCAACAACGAATGAGGAGATCGCTGAATTGTTTGACTTGTTGCTGGAGATTCACAACCACCAATGGGATTCTGGTAATGATGTCTGGAAATGGGCTGGAGATAAGGATGGGATCTTTTCTGTTAAAGGCGCTAAAGTCTTGATGGCAGATTCGTCCGTTACGAGCAATATTATGCACGTGGAATAGGCTGGCTGGGTACCTTTGAAATGCAAAATTCTTGTGTGGAGGGCTGGATTGCATAGGCTGCCAACGAAAGTAAATTTGGTTCGCTGTGGTATATCGGTAGACAATATTTTATGCCCTTTTTGTGAACAGGACCAGGAAACGGGATGCACATCTTCACAGGATGTTTGTATTCGGCTGAAGTTTGGTTTAGATTGGAAACGTGGTGCAGACTTACTCCTTCGATGATTTTCGATGTGGAGGACTTAATCAAGCTTGCTGCAAGGAAGGCTAAACACAAAGCAGAGGTTCGATTTCTTAATGGCTTGATATATACTATGATGTGGTCGTTGTGGAACGAAAGAAATGCTCGTATTTTTTATAACAAGTCCAGGAGAGCGGTGGAGCTGGTAGAAAGTATAAAATTGTTAACGTTTTTTTGGATTCAAAATCGAACTAGATTGAAACAGTTAGGTTGGAACAAGTGTTGTAAATACCCTATGGGTTTGATGTAATTTCGCTTGTCACCCAGTGGTCCTTGCTTTGGGGACTGCTTGGTGCGTTTTTGTTTGGTTGAATGAAATTTGCCTTAAAAAAAGTAAGATATACCTTTCGAAAAAAAAAGTCAGTAAACTTATTAAAAAGGTAGTTGACTATGGAGTCAACTGATTTTGGATTGATCAGGTCTAACTTGTCTAGCTATTGTATTTATAATGAATATTGGTGTCCCACTTAGTAAACTATTAAAATGTACACATTTTTTCACATATGTAATTAAATTTTGCGGTTAGTGTCCAATTTTGAAATGTTCTAGAAGGTGTTAACTTTTATAGGATGTCCTAATGCTTGATTGCGCAATAGTCTTTGAAAATAATCCTATATTTGAAGAGAGGAAATGTCAATGATAATGATGATAACCGGTAATACTTGAAAGAAGAAACTGACCGGTGACGAAGGTATCTATTTTCATTTGGGATTTCTCTCTCTCTTCTTTTTTACACCAAATTTTTAATCTTTCAAACCTTATACATGCAAATACTTGAACTCAATACCCTCATATTCGTAGAGGATTTCTAATTTACAGCTCATACCTCTATTAATATAACATCTGAATGTTTAGTATAGGTTGGGTCGTTAACACAATAAAATACGATTGAGTTAGGCAACATAAGTATTTTAATTTCTACGGTGATTTTAGTTTTGTTCATATGATTTTTATCGGTGATTTTGCGGAGATATTATGGCCTTGAATGTGATTTTATCTAATCAACTTCCTCTCCTAATGAGCTTGATGAAAAAGTGTTGTATTTATTCCTTTGAAAACCATCAAAACATATAGTTTTAACACTTTTGACTTAATAGTTTAAAAATAGACAAAATACCTTCTGAGTTTTTTTTATATACTATTAGTTTGCTCTCTATATCTAACTTCGTTAAATGTTTCGGTTAAAGTAAGGTTATCTAGGAATTTCACATATAATCACAAGGATATTTTGGTAATATTTTAGATAAACAATTAACTATTTAATTTATCATACAAAGTAAAAATTTAATTATATATTTTAATTTTAATATTAATAAAACACACACATCAAACTTAACTTATTTCCCCCCCTCTTTATCATCTCCACTCACCACACCATCTATAGATATAGAGTAAGGCAGTCAGGGAGAGTTGAGAAGTGAGAGAAATAATTTATTTTTATTATCATTAGCAAATGGACCTAAGGAATTAATAATAATTAATTAATTAAATATATACTTATATGTCAAATTACAGAAATATCCATTTTTTAATTGAGAAACTCAATTACTATTTTGATGTTTTTCAAAGCTAAAAGAGAAAATTGCTCGAATGGGCCATGTGATTTGCACTTTTTTCACCTATAGTCCTCAAGTTTTCAAATTACAGACATAGTCCCGAAACAGTGCAAAACAGTGAATTTTTTAACTCGGATAGTCCCTGGAGATAACTGAGGTTAAATAATCCAGTTAAGTGGGTGTGAAATTACAAAACTACCCTTACTTTAATAAAAAATAATATAACCCTTCATCTTCCCCACACTTCATCTTCCCCACATCATCTTCTTCACCTTATCACCTCCACAAACCACCACCACCCATCTCCACCCTCCACCACCACCGACCCCCATCTCCACCGAACTCGAGCTGTGACCATCCGGATTTCACCATAACTGTAACATCGTATATTTTCCCTAAATTTTTAATTAATAAAAAAAATGTGTTTGTTTTAAACAATATATGCTTTAAAAACACCTTAAACTAATAATTATCTGATAAAATCTTTGAATCTTGACATTTTTGGGAGTATTAAAATTTTTCTCATCATTTTTAATCAACTATGATCATATATATACATAATAATATAGTTTTAATATGGGGAATGCTCTAAAAAAATAAAATGTGTGGTCCGGGACTCGAACCCGCGTCCACCACAAGGCCAAACGAGTTAACAACCAACTGAGCTACAACATATCTTGTTTACAATTTCCAACATGAATTAAACATAAGCCTTTATTATTATCCTATCAGTTGACTGATGAAAGTCAACACCCACAACAAACTTGTTCAATTAACCCACGATTCGTGCATATTATCTGATAATCTGTTATGGGAAGTTTGTTAGCATTATGTTCGGCCCTATACCACTACGAATTTCAACTAAAACAAACTAGAGAGTCCGATTTTACATCATGCGACTCGTTCTTTAAATTCAAATTCAATAACTTTCAATCCGTTGCAATCAGTATAAATAGGACTCTCCTCTAGAGCCTAATATCACCGATAACAGTCAGCGATGGTTTAAAAAGGTTTTTGAAACAAAATAAAACAACCATCTGATATAGATCAGATGCTTATGTTGTCTGTTACTAAGGCGCGCAGCCTTGGGTTCGAATCTGAGCACCTACACTTTTCTTTTTACACGAATTCCTGATTTAACTTAGTTTGCATATATATATTAGCAGATCCAACTAATCTTGTTCTCAGGGTCTAGCCTAGATGGTGGCTGGACTTGTGATTAAGACACTGAAACCGGCCAGACTCGGGTTCGAGTCCTGGCGTGTACAACATTTTTTTTCAGCGTTTTCTATTATAAATAAACCCTTTATTCTTTTAAAATAATTTTTAAATACTAAAAGTGGGTTATAAATTCTACAAAAATTATTTTAAGTTATTTTGATGGTGAAGTTTATTATCCAACTTTTAGTTTTTTCAAAAATTATTTATTTACTATATATTATAAATATTACAAGTTATTCAGTTATAATTTTAAAATTCAATAAAAATATCTAAACGACTTTATAAAATCCCACAAAAATTATTTCAAACTTATAAATCAATAAATGTTCCAGAAATAAATTTTTATTTCAGAAATACTATTTATTTAATATTTTTAATCGAATTTTGTTATTTTAATCATAAATAAATCATAATAAATTCATTTTTCATTATTTTTACATCAAAATTTCACATAAATTATTATTAATCATTTAGATCAGAAATATAATTTTTTTGATTCGAAATTTATAAATTTTAACATTTTTAAATATTAAGTCTATATTTTGGCAAATAAGTATTAATATATAAATATTCATTAATTAAGAAAATAATTTTATAAAAATTATTTTCACATTTATTACATTATAATACAACTACCTTTAGTTAATATTAGTCAGAAATATTTTTTTTATTATTTCTTTATTTATTAAGTTATTAACAATTATTCAAATTTAATCATAAATCAATTATTATTCCCCAAATTAGGAACCCTAGCATACTTTAGACTAGGAAACTTAGACTTATTAAGTTTTCCCCAACACTTATTTATTACTTTGAAATAGGGTGATATTTGGATATACACGAGCCACATTTTATTTATATATCAAGGGTCTCCATCCTAACACTAAGGTGAGTTTACATAGCCCTTTTTCCATTCACTATTTTGGGGTGAAACATGTTACAACATTCAATTTACAATTCAATCATAAGTGTCTATGTGTTATTCTATGTTGCATTATGTCTTAAACATTACTAGGGTAAGCACATTATTCTAGCATAATCGTTAACATTGATCAGCCGACGGTATACAATGATAGATCTATTGGACTGACAATCCCACCCGGATACGTGAACCTCCTACATAGGTAGCGTGGGTGATTGTTATCGAACACATAACATAATCGAGTGAACCATATGCGTATCGGATGGACCACAGTATTCTAGTCTCAAGGGTTGATTATGCACTCGATTTACCTGATAGTTTGTTTTCACATATGGACTAGACTAGCCATGACACTCGAATTGTACAACATTTTTTTTATTCAAACCTATGTAATTCTCACCAACATTTTGTTGACCCAAAAACATTTTCAAAATTAACATGTTTCAGGTAACAATGAAGCTGAAGCTTAGGGTGTGCTTGAAGAAGTTATTTGAAGTTGTTTGATTTATTTCATGTTATGTACTAGCATTTCATTTTCTTAGACAATGTTTCTTTTGGATATTATGCTATGAATAAAGTATTTAAAATTCAATAATTACCATGTGCTACTGAAACAATCATCAATACGTGACATCCCGTTGTTTCCGCCATCGGTTGGGGTGTTACAGATTGGTATCAGAGCCATGGTTATAGGGAATTAGGTTATTGGAAAATAATCTAGTCTATAACCATAAGATTTAACCAGTACTTGCTTCTTTTACTTGCAACCCTGCTTGTTTCTATTCTCTATCTCCCTCCTACTTCTTATCTCTACATTAGCCCCTACAAGAAGATTCTTCTCCATCACTGGATCTACTCTTAGACTAATAGGACAAATCCTCAGGTTTAGCCTGAACCACCTTGAGATCTCGTCGAAGTTCTAGATTTTAATAGCGAACACCTGCAATCTGGAAGGGTGAACGCCTGTATGCTGAGTCTTCTGTCTAGGCTGGCATTGCGCATATATCCCAATCAGACGAGGGACCCGGATGCCTACCTGGGAATTCTCGGGATGAGTGTTCACTTATAGGCTAAAGCATGTCTTCACTATGTTATTAGAATCTAGAAGCTTTGATAAGTCAACGTTTTCATTTATTCGTTTTAATTAATGAGTAAATGATTACATTCCTTATTACATCTCATTATCCTTGATTCTTACCATGTTACCTTCATTGTGTTTCTTTCAGAAAATGCCTCCTCGTCGCAACACTCCCAACAACAGCGACAATGAAAACAACAACAACAACAACCATGACAACGATGTCCAACTCGCTGCGATCATTTCCCAACAAATGGCTCAACAAATAGCGACATTAGTTCCCAACTTGGTGGCTCAAGTCATACAGATGAATGGAAACGGCAATGGGAATGGTAATCAAAATGGGAACGGGAATGCTCGCCCTGCTTGCACCCTCAAACACTTCAATACTTGCAACCCTCCTAAGTTTAGTGGGGACGAAGGAGCCACTGGTCTCCTTCAGTGGTTCGAGGGTATCGAAAATACCTTCATTAATAGTGAGTGTCCCAATAATCTCAAAGTTCGCTATGCTATGAGCGTCCTCCACAAGAGGACACTCACATGGTGGAACGAAGAGAAAAGGACTCGTGGAGCTGAAGTCGAACTAGCTTTGACTTGGGAGCAAGTTAAGGATATTATGAAAGAAGAGTTCTGTCCTCGTAATGAAGTCAAGAAGTTAGAGGATGAGTTTCACATTCTGGTCCAGGACAGTGGGGAGAATCTGGCCTACAACACTCGTTTCCACGAACTGAGCCTCTTTCTACCACATAAGGTCACACCCCTCCCTGTTGCTATTGAAAAGTATATTGGAGGTTTACCTATGCAGATTCAGGATACTGTGTGGGGAAGAAATCCTGCCACTCTCGAAGAAGCCAAGCGCCTAGCTGCTACTCTGACTGACAACCATGTGAAGAATGGCACTCTTTCTTGAAAGGATGCAAAGAAAGCTGTTGTGAAGGATACTCCTCAACCTGCTATTGAAATTAAAACTGAGTCCTCAACCAACGAAAGACGCAAGGCCAGAAATTTCGCAATAGATGCCACTCCTCCACCCAACATGAAACCATATACTAGATCCCATCCCTTGTGTAATACCTGCAAGTATCACCACCCAACCCATGTGCCTTGTCGTCATTGTACTAATTGTCAAAAGTATGGGCATCACGTGAATGTTTGTCGAATTCCCCCTGCTAATGCCCCTGCTGCTCAAGATAATCCTGCTAGGGACCCTCCAGCTACTTAACGACAAGTTTCACCGTTTGAATGTTATTTGCTTTTTAAAAGTTCTATGTATTAATGAATTTTGATTCAAGTAATAAATTCTAGTATTAAAACTTTTGCGTTTTATATGAGAGTTTGTTTATCTAGTATGTTCATGATACTTGAATACATGCTTGGTTGAGTGTGATCTAATTGCTATATTAATATCTAAATCTATGCAATTTTAACCCACACACTATATTTGTTACACCTATAAACTTGCTTACATGAACATATTATCAATTTGCAATTTATGTGTGAAATAATTGTTACACTTAATCAAGAACTGGTAGAGGAGGAAGCACTTGCTCAACAGTTAGTAGAGTACCCAATAACCTACTCAACGATTGGTAGAGGCCCTAACAACCTGGTCAACAATCGGTAGAGGTTCTTACTCACTGACTGGTAGAAGTCTTTTTCCTGCTCAACAGTTGGACTCATTTTTGGATACATTGTATAAGATTCAAACACAAGGTTATTTTGCATCATGTGTTACATGTGTGCTTAGAGTCATAGAATGACACAAAACCGTAATGTAAGGTAAATTGGTGATTTCGGTCCGGAACGTAATCATGAATTTACAGGTACGTTAAGGTGGTGTGAAATTCTATCAGGGTTTTCGGTAGATAACCAATTATAAACTCTAGTTACCTAGGTAGTTCATTTAGTCTTTCTATAGTCAAGCAACTCATGCATTTCTTTTAGGATTCCTAAAACTTAAGTTTAGTGTTTTGCAAGATTCTTATTCTCCTTGCTATTTCAAACGAACCTAATCCAACCCTTAAAACTCACATATCAAAACTCTTATCCAAATTTTTCGAAACAAATTATTCTATCACCTATAATTCATGTCGTGCCTTAACCCAAAATTTTCCGAACCACAGTTGCCCTAGTTTCTACCTAATCACCCTCAACCCTGTGTTTTTAATAACTTCGGGACGAAGTTTCCAAAAGTAGGGGAGACTGTAACACCGCATATTTTCCCTAAATTTTTAATTAATAAAAAATATGTGTTTGTTTTAAACAATATATGCTTTAAAACACCTTAAACTAATAATTATCTGATAAAATCTTTGAATCTTGACATTTTTGGGAGTATTAAAAATTTTCTCATCATTTTTAATCAACTATGATCATATATATACATAATAATATAGTTTTAATATGGGAAATGCTCTAAAAAAAAATTAAATGTGTGGTCCGGGACTTGAACCCGCGTCCACCACAAGGCCAAACGAGTTAACAACCAACTGAGCTACAACATGTCTTGTTTACAATTTCCAACATGAATTAAACGTAAGCCTTTATTATTATCCTATCAGTTGTCTAATGAAAGTCAACACCCACAACAAACTTGTTCAATTAACCCACGATTCGTGCATATTATCTGATAATCTGTTATGGGAAGTTTGTTAGAATTATGTTCGGCCCTATACCACTACGAATTTCAACTAAAACAAACTAGAGAGTCTGATTTTACATCATGCGACTCGTTCTTTAAATTCAAATTCAATAACCTTCAATCCGTTGCAATCAGTATAAATAGGACTCTCCTCTAGAGCCTAATATCACCGATAAACAATTTCTCACTATCAATTTCTGTTATAACACACTCCTTAATCGAGTTCAATCGCATTTTTGGTTTCAAGCTTATTCGAATCAATCGAGCATTAATCCTCACTGTAAGCATCTATTTTTTGTTGTGTTTTGTTATTCGGCATCATCCAATCAATAGCTCTATAGATTCTGTGGCTATTGGTTGTTATTTGATTCAATTAGAAAACTAGGGTTCTTAGTTTTGGGGAAGATGATAACAGTCAGCGATGGTTTAAAAAGGTTTCTGAAACAAAATAAAACAACCATCTGATATAGATCAGATGGTTATGTTGTCTGTTACTAAGGCGCGCAGCCTTGGGTTCGAATCTGAGCACCTCCACTTTTCTTTTTACACGAATTCCTGATTTAACTTAGTTTGCACATATATATATTAGCAGATCCAACTAATCTTGTTCTCAGGGTCCAGCCTAGATGGTGGCTGGACTTGTGATTAAGACACTGAAAACCGGCCAGACTCGGGTTCGAGTCCTGGCGTGTACAACATTTTTTTTTTAGCTTTTTCTTTTATAAATAAACCCTTTATTCTTTTAAAATAATTTTTAAATACTAAAAGTGGGTTATAAATTCTACAAAAATTATATTAAGTTATTCTGATGGTGAAGTTTATTATCCAACTTTTAGTTTTTCAAAAATTATTTATTTACTATATATTATAAATATTACAAGTTATTCAGTTATAATTTTAAAATTCAATAAAAATATCTAAACGACTTTATAAAATCCCACAAAAATTACTTCAAACTTATAAATCAATAAATGTTCCAGAAATAAATTTTTATTTCAGAAATATTATTTAATTAATATTTTTAATCGAATTTTGTTATTTTAATCATAAATAAATTATAATAAATTCATTTTTCATTATTTTTACATCAAACTTTCACATAAATTATTATTAATCATTTAGATCAGAAATATATTTTTTTTGATTCGAAATTTATAAATTTTAACATTTTTAAATATTAAGTCTATATTTTGGCAAATAAGTATTAATATATAAATATTCATTAATTAAGAAAATAATTTTATAAAAATTATTTTCACATTTATTACATTATAATACAACTACCTTTAGTTAATATTGGTTAGAAATATTTTTTTTATTATTTCTTTATTTATTAAGTTATTAACAATTATTCAAATTTAATCATAAATCAATTATTAATCCCCAAATTAGGAACCCTAGCATACTTTAGACTAGGAAACTTAGACTTATTAAGTTTTCCCCAACACTTATTTATTACTTTGAAATAGGGTGATATTTTGATATACACGAGCCACATTTTATTTATATATCAAGGGTCTCCATCCTAACACTAAGGTGAGTTTACATAGCCCTTTTTCCATTCACTATTTTGGGGTGAAACATGTTACAACATTCAATTTACAATTCAATCATAAGTGTCTATGTGTTATTCTATGTTGCATGATGTCTTAAACATTACTAGGGTAAGCACATTATTCTAGCATAATCATTAACATTGATCAGCCGACGGTATACAATGATAGATCTATTGGACTGACAATCCCACCCGGATACGTGAACCTCCTACATAGGTAGCGTGGGTGATTGTTATCGAACACATAACATAATCGAGTGAACCATATGCGTATGGGATGGACCACAGTATTCTAGTCTCAAGGGTTGATTATGCCCTCGATTTACCTGATAGTTTGTTTTCACATATGGACTAGACTAGCCATGACAGTCGAATTGTACAACATTTTTTTATTCAAACCTATGTAATTCTCACCAACATTTTGTTGACCCAAAAACATTTTCAAAATTAACATGTTTCAGGTAACAATGAAGCTGAAGCTTAGGGTGTGCTTGAAGAAGTTATTTGAAGTTGTTTGATTTATTTCATGTTATGTACTAGCATTTCATTTTCTTAGACAATGTTTCTTTTGGATATTATGCTATGAATAAAGTATTTAAAATTCAATAAATACCATGTGCTACTGAAACAATCATCAATACGTGACATCCCGATGTTTCCGCCATCGGTTATGGGGTGTTACAATAACCCAGCCAAGAACCCGACACAAGAACCCTAAATCGAACCCAAACGAAATCTGACCCGAGAATACACACTAACCGAGGACCACCAGACCTGCATCTCTAGCGCCACCGCCGTCGTGAACCTTCAAGTCTGAGCACCTAATCACGTGACCGGACCATATGTCGACAAGCCAACCCTTAGCCATCGAGTCACCACCATCACAATAACCCGGCACCCTAGCACCATACCGGCTACAAGACCATGACGGAAACCCACCACAACTCCACCGTCTGACCACCTCAACCACCGGAGACCAAAACCAACACCTGTCGTGGTTCCAACAGTCACTAAGACCATAACCAACTACCACCCATCAACCTTAATCGAGACCAAAACCCAAACCATCGGACCCCAAAACAAACAGAAACCTACCTGGACTCCTGGAACTCGTCGGAGACCCACCAGCTCAGTTACGCCTCCACACCCACCATCCGAACCCAAAACAACCACCATCAGCTTGCATCTGACGAACCCCCATGGTCACCTACTGCACCACATGCACTCCACCTCTGCAACCATGGCCAAACAGCCACCCATCGCCTCACCATGGTGTTTTGGTCCGATTGGCGGTGGTTGGCTTTGGTTCGGGTGGTTGTTGGTGGTGTTTGGCCGATGATGATGGTGGCTGTGGTGGTTGTGGTTCGGTTCAGGTCGGGCAGACCAGACCTTGTCTGGTTGTGGACTTCTAGTCTGGTCCGGTCATGGTGATAGGGTGGGGAAGATGAAGTTGGTGGTGGTGGTGGTGGTGTAGGGATTAAGGGTTTTGTAATTTCACACCCACTTATTTACAAACATAACTCAAAAAAATTATTTACAAATTTGTTCAAACCGAAACAAACTATTTAACCACTTTGGCTGATTGTACCGCCACGTCCAACCCAATCACTTTAGTTTGAGGTTTTCATACTCTTATCGTTTAAAAAAACACAAAAAGATCACATCGAATATTAGAGTTTCCGTATAACAACATATTGACATACAAAACAATATTATCAAGACTACCGTTCATGTGGTGGCACCCAATCAAACTTCGCCACATAAGCCGTCGGAGCCAAGCTTAACCGTGGCGACCGGACCGGAAACTCTTGGGTCCGCTTCCCAGCTCTATCATAATTAATCACACCGGAAAAATCCAACGGTTGACACTTATCCCCCATCAGAATCTCCTTCTGCCATAATCCATCGTCACCAAATTCTAGACTGACGTCATCTCTATCGTCGTTCCTCTTTTTTCTGTTTCCTATCTTCATTGCCTTGCTGCTTATGGTGGCGATCAGCTTCTTCGGCCGTTGAATAACAGGCGAATCGGGTGATATCTTTGAGTTGTCTTTTATTTTCTTGAAGCTGTTATAGCTTGTTTTGTGCAGATAATCCATAGAGCTGTGAATGATTGTAGAACTCCTGTGGTGATGCGTTTGGTCTTGGTGCTGGTGGGTTGGTTGCCGGTAGGGTGACGTAGTGTTATGCTCTTCATGTTGGAAGGAAGGAAGGAAGGAAGTAACCGGGAATTGTATATTTTTGTAATGTGAGGGATGATGTGGTGTGGGATATATATATATATAGATAGAGAATGTGACTGGTAACCGGGAATATCAGCTTATTCTTTAGGGTTATTACTTGGTCAAATTTTTGGAATTTTATATTTGTTTTGCAATAATCATTAAGTCTTTTTGTTTTTTTTATTTCTATTTCATTTTTTATTTATATTAATTAATCAAGTTAGAAATCAGTGTAAGAAATTATCAAATAGTTAGTAGAAAAGATTTTAGAATTATAACACTATATTTTGAGATAGATATATGTTATTAAAATTACCCGCATGCTTGCTATTTTGATGTAATTTTTGTTGTTATGGAATCAAAATAGATTCAGAGTTCAAAAAAAATATTTTTATTAAAAAAATAGAATAAAAATGTGAAATAAGATAAGCGAAAAAGAAAAAACAATTAGCTTATAAATTGTGAAACATGATTATTCTGAATAACAGAGATAAAAAAAAAGTTTACATTAAACCACGAGTTACTAAAATATCAAACAGAAATTTAATCAAGTTTTAATAAAATAGAAATTTCACCTTTTTCACATTACTTTATTGAAAATATACACAAATTGTTGGATATTATATAATTAGGAAAATTCTGTTTTTGCTTCCGTGTATTTTAAAAGATAGTAAGATATTTGACTATGGAGTCAACTGAAATTTGGTTTGATTAGGTCAACCTTTTTGCATCTTCAATCCTCATCCAACCAATATAATAATATTGGTGTCCCACTTAGCAAACTGTTTAAAAGTACACCCCTTCAATTTTCTCTATGTGTGGTTGAAGTTTTACTTTCTTTCTTTCTGGTGTCTAGTTTTGAAATATTCAAGAAGGTGGTGTTTAGTTTTATAGAATTTGTTAATTTGCTTCACAAGGAAAGGGATGAAATCCCTCGCTTCTAGGATTTGTGTAAAAACAATCCAAATGATGAAAACCTTGCTTTTGAGACTTAGACGCTTTAGAATGCCTCAGGCTTTTTTTAAACCAAGTGTAGTTTGTTTTTAGTACGTGGTTAACACTAAATAGTCTGTTCTAGTCACTATATATATATATATTATATATATATATATAAATATATGTGTGGTGTGTGTATGTATGTATGTATATAGGGGGAGGATAAATTGAAAACCCACTTGAGTTAAAAAAACTTTGCAAACCCAATCTTGACCATTGATTATATATGATCTATGGTTGAGATTAAAAGCCACTTTATTAGTTTGATAAAATTCTTTATTATAATACTTTATGGTACAAAAGGGTAGATTTGTCAAACATTTTCTTCTCTCCCTGAAACTTTCTATCAACATCACATGCTCATCTCTCTCCCTAACAACTCTCTCTCTCTCTCCTCTCTTTTCTCTCTCTTTTAATAGTTAATTTTAACCTTTTCTAGTTTTATATTCAGATTAATTTATAACATAACATATAAACTAAACATGGTAACTGTTAACGGCAAAATGTTTACAGCTTTTGAAATTGTGTTACAACTTATACTTCTAGCATGTTACAGCTTTTGTTGCTGTGTTACAGCTTATACCATAATGTTATATTTATGTAACATGATATGGATTCAAAATAAATAAAAAAAACATTACATTCAAAACAAAAAATTTGTTAATGACAAAAATATGTTAATAAAAAAACATTAAAATTGTGTTACAAACCCACTTTATTAGAAGTTACAAAACGTTTTTTTTTTTGTAAACAAACGAGCTTACTTCTGTAACAAAAAAAATAAAAAAAAATAGCATGTCCCAACTAAAAATGTTCATTGTAACAAACCATCTTCATGTTCTTCTCCGCCTTCATCAAAAACCCTATCTACAAAAATAACAAATAATAATACAAAAAATTAAAAAATTATAATAAATAAAAAAGTGTAACAAGATTCCAATAAAACAAGCCTATCTACATAACTCTTTTAAACTGCACCACCAACAACAAATAATAAAACTCATAACTGAAAAACAAAAAAATAAATTAGCTAACACTTATTGTGAAATTGTATTAAAAAGATACCAAGAGCCTTTTCAAAATTGTGAAACAATTTATTAAAAAGAAAATGAAATATAGTAAAATCTTGATATTGCTCACGCCATCCAAAGCTTTGCAGACTAAACAATTTATCATTACTTTTTATAAAAAAAAATTCTATCTCTCCACCTTACACCACCAAAAGGTATGCATAGTTGTAAAAAGTGAAAGAAAAGCAACATCTTGATATTGTTAACATCCGGATCCAACACACAAATCATCAAATTTAGTAACCAAAAAGTAGAAATTCATGAACTAGTTTTTCACACACATTATCAAAATTAGTAGGAAAAAAATATGACTTCAAGAACACAGATGCAAAACCAACAATATGTATGAGATGAGATTCTCACACCAGATCTTACCATTCACGAAGCTCCCAATGATCTTCATTCGCACCACATATGAAAGAGAGAGAGAGAGGGGGTGAGTGATAAATATAAAACCCATATTCTGTAGTAGACGAGGAACCACCACGGTGCCCAGCATCCCAGATCTGTGGTGGGTGTGGTGGATACGGATACCCAGCCGGATATGTAAAAACAAATGAACAAATTATGAAAGATTTGCTTGATCAAAGTGAATATATGAACAATTACTACTTCCATATGATATAAGCTTGTATTGGGTTTTTCAAAGTTTCTTTAACTGAGAGGGGTTTTTCTAGTTATACTTTCCCTATATAATATATATATATATATATATATATATATATATATATATAGGGAAAAGTTAATTTGAGAACACCTATATTTCGTGTAAACCGCGAGAAACGCCATCTAAAACCATTCGATAAAAAATTTCTTTTTACACTTATCTTTTATTACTAAAATACAATCCCAAAAACACAATTTACGCATAAAAATTTAAACGTATACGGAAATAAATTGTTTTTACACATGTGTAAATTTACTGTTTGTACATGTGTAAACTGTTTCATTTACACAGGTGTAAAAAGTTTAATTTGAAAGTGTTTTTGCAAGAAAAGATGAATTATCTGGAGAGAAAATTTGTTTTTTTAATATTGTATTTTGATGATAATTAGGTTTGTATTGAAAAAAATGATTTTGATTGGTTTTCTCATTTGTTGACTGGTGTGCATACTCTTCTTGGTTATAATTCGGTCAAACCTTCTTGGTCCATGTTTTCTAAAAGCAACATTCCTTTTTCATATAATTGGTTGACTAGTGTGCATACTCTTCTTCTTGGAACTTGATGGACCGAAAATTCCTATCTAGTTAGAACTAAAAGGGAAATCAACTCCTAGAATGTTTTGTGTAGGCTTGAAACATGGTGCTATGTGGTGAGTGTATGGGTAATGCAGGTGTTTTGTTTGTTCTATGCTGGTGTATGGATGTGTATGTATATCGCCTGATGTGTGTATATATGCACATGTTAGAAGGAGTCCAAACTAAGAACACACTCGACTTTATCCTGGGAACATGTGGGCCGAATCTAGGGAAGGGATCAAGACAATTTGGGAAGTCAATATGGAATGGGAATGAGGTGCGAGGTTTGCAAGAACTGTTGTTGGTTAAATGCATGGTTTTTAGGAATTATAAGCTACTGTGTTGTGTGTGTAGTCTCAATTACACTCACACATATATACGTGTATGTCGTGAATATATATGCAAAGGGTAGATAATTTTGACCAATATACATGTTAATCATACCAATGGAACACATACATGATGGTTTCTTTTATCTTGGTTACATTTGTGTGTATATAGGCCGACTGGTGTACTATATATTTTGTGTTTGAAGAAAGTTTCTTACGACCATGTATATGAACCGATTTTTTTGTGTGTGTACGGCTATGTATAATCTTCTTTGATAGGAATAACTTTATATTGTGACAAGACAACATTAACATATTACTAGTACTCCATGTTAATTATCTATAAACATGTGTTGTTGGAGCTTTTAACCCATGTTCATATAATTTGTATCTTGATTTAAATATGTGAGATTGTTCCATAGATTTTCATGTCAAATATCTATAGAATGCCTCTGGATTTGATTATGGAATTGATTAATTTCCATGTTAGATATAACCACGTGTGACTACTTTTGCTTTGTACGTTAAATTAAACATTTGGCTGCTCTCTGTTGAGTATGTGTTTGCCTTGACTGTCATTGTCAATTGTTCTGTGCATGAGACGGGTTTGCATGAGTAAAGGGTAAATGTAATAGGTCTTGAACCATCTTGGATCTTACTAGACTCGGGGTGACACATTTATTGTAATAATGTCTAATGCACAAATGAAACATTGTGAATCTAGTTAAGTGTATGAATATTGTCCTGAAAAATGTTGGGTGTCACATTCTCCCCCTGTTGAGGAAATTTTGTTTCGCGAAATTTGGTTTAAGTAATCTGTAATTGGAGTCCTCGGGATGAGGAATGGTGTTTTCGGTGGCAGAATGAAAGTTTTTGTTGGTAGGGATCATCTCCGATGGTGACATGTGTGTCAAGTCGAGAAGACACCTCTTGAGGTGTGATGGGTGTAAGGTTTGCAAACTCTATCAAGTTTGAAGTCTTAGGGAATAGAGATGACCTAGCCATGGTTAAAAAATGGCTGAGGTACTCCTGGTTGGGGCTGCCTCCGATACTGATCACATAGGCGTGAAACATACCTGTGGTGGGTTGGAGGTTTCGTTTGCTCAGACTACCATACTTGTGTTAGTACGAGTTCCCTTAGTCTCTCTCAGAGTTGAA
>JAUTDX010006037.1:0-17470 GCA_030844895.1 Ambrosia x helenae
ATTAGCATTTATTAGGCTGATGAATTCTCTACAATAAATCTAAAGTTAGAGCATTATTGGGCTACACAAGATAGGGAACTCATGAAGTTCACATGGAAGGCTTCACATCAGATTTAATGCTGCAGAATATCTTGGTCAAAATTAACCCTTTAGTTTGTGAAAGTGTGCTAAGTGGAGCCAGTATGAGGTCATTTTTTTTTTCTTCATTCATGATTTTTGAGGGCAAAAATCTTTTGAGGGGGAAGTAATGTTAGGTAGTAAATAGTAGAGGGGTTAAATGGTAAATGTTTGTAGTCTAGGGTTAGATTTGTAATATGTTCATATACATATACTGAAATAATGAATGAGATTGGTAGCGAATTGATCGAGAATTATCTCCCTCTTCTTTTGTGTTCTTCTTCTTTAATCTTTTTCTCGCTCATTATCTCTTGATTCCATTTTGTATCATAACAGCCACCGCTTGCGACCAAGACAAACCATAACGGCATCATGACCGCTTTTGTTCGACTACCACAAATTACCTTCACCTATAACCGTTGAGCTCCGTTGACGTCTGAAGCGACCTTGATCTGCGAAGCTGAATTGGGGTGTTCAACCATCGTGTTCCGATCAAACTCCACTTCTCGTTTGAGGTAAGCTCAGGAACTCTAATTGTCGTTGTGATGATTTATGGCTAGTAGTAGGTTAATAAAAACCAAGTATTTGAACCTGGTGTGAGCTAGGTTGGTGTAGTTTAATTAATATTCTAATCCTTGGAACAGAGAAGTAAGATTCAAGAATCGTTGGTTGTTTTGTAGACATGGTGGATGGTGGTGGTTAGAGGAAAGAGGGTATAACTTAATGGGTGTTAATAAATAAATGAATCATTTACCTTCATAACTGAATGTGTTAGACTAACACTACTAGAAAAACTGGGTATTTCCGACTGCATTTCCGGTCGCAAAACGGTCGCAATTGCCCTCTTGCGACCGTTTTACGACTAGAAATATAGTCGGGGAAAAACACCCGACGCAAATGCCCCTATTGCGACTAAGTTGCGACCGTTGTCACTTTTTTGCGACTATAAGAGCGGTCGCAAATATTGCGACTGCTTTCTGGGTTTTATGAAACTTGCTTTGTGTGAAAAATCTGCGACCGTGTTGCGACCGTCCACCTTGCAATACCGTTTCGCGACAGCTTGCCTTTTACAAACTTGCGATCGTTTTTCGCGGTCGCAAAATGTTTTTCTTATTCTTTTACTGTTTTTAGCTATTTTCAATAACCTGCTTATAATTTCTATTTTTAAAATTTAAGTATTTATCAAATTCTCAAAGTTATATATAAAAAAACATTCCACTTGAAACATCAAATATTACAGTTATCATAACAACATACATATTTAAAATAAAGTGATTATAACCTAAGTCAATGATTAGACGGTTTGAAACCTAACTTTTAGCATTGCTTCAATATTTGTCATCCTTTCGTTCATAGTCTATTTCTTCGCCTTTTCTTTTTCTTTTTCTTTTTCCATTACCAACCCTTCAATAATTCGGTTCAACGTTTCTTTATCTTCTTCTTTTTCTTCACTATCTCTTGGATGATCATGTTCAACCGCTCGATCTAAAAAACAACCAAAGCAAAGTCTTAAGATGTTTCAATATGAAAGACAAGTAAAGGACAAATGTACAACCATATATAGTAGTTCACCAAACTAAATAAACATTTTTAAAAACTGTATGTACACCTGTACACAGGAATATATTTAAGTTAAATGCATATTTCTAATGCTTATGTATCTTTCTAATGCTTCTCAGGTGTGCTGCTAGCTTTCTTTTCTTACATATTTTCTATGGTTATTACAATTAAAGCAAACTAATAACCAAAATTGCCATCTGTTGCGTTTAACTACTTATTAAAGCTAGCATATGATCAAAATATGACACCAGTCTTTCGTTCTTCATCCCTTTTTTAACTGTAGGTATTCAGTTAAAATTTTCAACATGGATCAAAATGGGCTGGGTCTGACCAGCCAAGATTTTTGCCTTTTTTTAATTTCTTTTAGTAATTAATGTATTAAATACCATAACACAAATATTTGTATCATGATTTAGAAGGTACACGTTCAATTGATTTAGCCAACTTTCAACCCCTTTGATCCATTTGACCGTTCCTCTTTTAGCTATTTTTTTTTGTTGACCCATTTGAGATGACAACCCAAATCTAATTTATAAGTAAATGGTTGAAACTGTGGGTTGAGTGGTTACTTGATAACAGCCACCATAGTTATTATGGTAAGATGGATGTAACAGTGCCTCTAAAAAGAAGACCTTTATGTTTGAAACCGATATCCCAAAAGATTTTCAAGGCAGAAATGTCAATTAGACCACTCAAAGTAGTAAAGATTCTGCTTGAGAAAATGAAAAAAAAATAATAGATCAGTAAAGGGATGAGATAGTAAAAAAATCAGAAAGATGTAATATTTCACTGCCCCATTGAAGGGCTGCAACACATTGTCATATGGGAAAAATATAAAAAAAAAAAATCAGAAAACGTATTTTAGTTTCTTACTTTTTATCATTGTTGTAAAAAGCGCATGAGGCGCGCACCTAGGCGTTGAGGCGCAGCAAGTGGGCTGCGACTGGCGAGGCGCACTTTTAGGCACTGAGGCAAAAATTCAGGCTAAATTCCAGCCAAAGTTCGTCTGTAACCCCTAAAACCTCCTAAACTAGTCCTCAACAAGCCTATACAACCCTAAAACTTCCTAAACTAACCCTAAACAAACACCTAAACCATCTCTAAAACCATAAAAAGGTATCTTACTATGCGCCTAATTTAAAAAAGTCCTCGTTTTTAATCGCCTAGCGCCTATGCTCCGGGCTCGTCCTATGCGCCTTGAGTGCGTCTGGGAGCTTTGACAACATAGCTTTTTACCACTGAAACACTAGCTCCCACTCATATCTAATATTTCCATTCGTTTCTTTTACAATCAGATCTCACCCTCTCTTCTTTTTTTCTTTCTTTTTTCTTACCTACTATCCATGAACTGCAACTCACTCCCTGATGTTTCAAAGAAGCAAATGTTGCAACTAAAAAACCCAACCACGTTCATATTGTTCGCAACAGAATGCATCAGGTAATGGATCACATTATGCGATTTCACCGCATCAATCTCGTATCAAGTAATCTCAGCGCATCGCTACACTTGATGCATTTTCATCACGCATTATGCGCACGTTTTAAAACCAAGGGGTTGACATGTTTTCCATTTAATTATACAAGTTAACACTTGACCCATAAACCCGCCAACCCGTTTGAAGTCCTTAAATAGATTTTTTAAAAAAGTAGTGTATTCAAGTAACACAATTTTATTTTTTAAGCATGTTCTAGTTAGGGTTGATGTCCTTGACACGGATAAACATATGGATCATATTGGAGTTCACCAATTCAACCCGTCAACCCAAAACCATCAAACCGGTCACAATTGCACCCCTAACTCATGACTTTTCACTGCACACTCTACAAACAAAACATATTGCTTGCAAAAAAGCACAAATTTTTATTGACAAAAGGTTCTTTTCTATTTAGTTTCTACAATTTTGACAACAAAACTAAAAAGATTTAAAAACACACATAAAAACAACATAATTCATAACCAGACCATCCAAATCTCGAATATTAATTCAAATTACACATCCATATTTCAATCTACTAAAATATTTGATTGTTATGAACAGTGTTGTAAAAAGCGGCCTAGGCGGCGCCTAGGCGCTAGGCGGACACAAATATAGGAATTTCGCCCTAGTCGGTTTCCTAGGCGTTTTGGCCTTTAGGCGGAGCCTAGGCGGTCCTAGGCGGACCTAGGGGGGCCTAGGCGGTGGTATTTTTTTTTTTTTTTTTTTTTTTAATTAAATTTCTAAGTATTTTTAGGTATTTCTTAGTATTATGTGTATATATCTAAGTATTTCTAAGTATTATGTGTATATATCTTAAACATATTTTCAAAAAAACACCTAAATTTGTGTGTATATATAAAAAATACGTATAAAATACCAAAACGCCTAATTCCGCCTAATTTTCGCCTAGTCCCGACTAGTCTCGACTAGTCCCTAGGCTGGACCTCACCGCCTGCCTAGCGCCTAGCGCTTTTTGCAACCTTGGTTATGAAGTTTAGTCTATTGTCCGCAATCTCATTAGAGCAGATTAGCTATTATGTATTTGTTTTCTTTTTTATAGATAAAGTGAATATGTACTTATTTAAATCCTACTTGCAGTACTTACTCCTACCAACTTGAACTTTCATCTAAAGCAATGACAGGCCTAAAGTTTAAACATATGCAGAGCAGGATGACAGTTTACAAACAACGGGATGCCATAAGCAGCAAGACTGAAACATGGCAGATATAGACAAATTCATATGGTGCACGATGACGGATACACAGAATAACCAAGGGTTCATTACTTATAGATAACAGACATAAAAAAGCAACCGACATATGCTTCAATCAACTTTTAATTTGTACGTAACAAAAATAAGAGAACAAGGGTGTGTAACTAAAGCAGAAATAGTTAACAGAAAACCAAAAACAACTTGGAATGCATACCTTGCTGATGGACGAGGTTCTGATCCAGAAGGGAACGAGATGCAGACCTTGAACGAGATTCTGAGCGACGGGAAGATTTTGCTTTTGGGGACTTGCTGAACAGAGATATGAATAAACAAACAAAAATCAAGTTCAAATTAAGATACAGGTAAAACAGAACATTGTTCTCATTATCGTGAGGATTTCAAGTAATCAGTAAGGAAGCAGAATCCAACCTTCGGCTCCCGGCTCCTGCTACGACTACGGCTATAGCTGCGGCTTCGACTGCGGCTCCTAGAGCGACTTGAATCATATTCCTTCACATGTATATAGTTTTTAAGTAAAGAGTAATACACACAGAAAAACAGTGTTCAAAACATATATAACCATGATCATATTAGTTTATAAACATACGCGTATAAATCCACGAGAGAATGCATTGGTATACCCATCCTATAACCGTATGGAAAAGGTATGTATAGCGTGAATGATCAACAAGTAAAATCAACCAAAAAACAATGGTTATCAAGTTCAAAAACCTAATCATCAACAATAACCTATAGATCTACAGTAAAATCAACCAAAAAACAGCGGTATACCCAACCTATAGCCGTATGGAAAAGGTATGTATAGCGTGAATGATCAACAAGTAAAATCAACCGAAAAACAATGGTTATCAAGTTCAAAAACCTAATCATCAATAATAACCTATAGAATCTACAGTAAAATCAACCAAAAAACAACGGTTAGCACGTTCAAAAACCTTATTATCAACATCAATCACAATTAGTCAAAAAAACACAAGTCCAACTTTTTTATCTTGAAAACCCTAAGTAACATCTGAATTCACACGAATAAAAGTTAAGAGAAATACCTAATCATCTACATGATTTGATCCTGTAGTAATGAAAGAGACGGATTAGGTGTAGTAAACAATTGAATTCAAACCAAATCAACTGAAAAACAACAAGGATTAAGACAACGCAATGGTTTACCTTCACAAACTCTCGCAGATCATTAGGGAGACGAATTACAGAGCTTCAACCGATGATAATGGTGTTCGAATGTACAGAGACAAATTAGGGCTTCTTGATGTTTCCGGTGAGAGGTAATCGTTTATAAGATGTTCGAATGTTAGGCGATGACATAGCTTCAATGTACTGCTGTTATAAGTGTATTTTGACATTCCGAAACCCGATTCGACACCTAGGAACATGATAGGAACCCCGTAAAATGCCTAGAAACATAGTAACACGTGTTTGGACTTGTTTGTGCGTTATTTGACCTATGTGTTAGACTCGTTGAACTTTAACACATGTTAAGTACTAAGTTGCATGATTTGTGTATGTTTGAGTATGAGATGAACATGTGGAATGTCGGGTCACCAATGGGATGTCGAGTCTTGTCTTACGTAGTCTGGTTGTCGGTCAAACACGCTTTTCGGACACATAATGGTCATGGACTGGACTTAGGGACTAATGAACCCGACGGGTTATTAGTCTAACTTAACACATATCTTATGATAGGTCGCCACTAGTTGGGGCTATCATATCATACAAACGGTTTGCTCATATCACATAAACGGTTTACTCATTTAACGGAAGACGCAACCTAAGGTGAGTTCACGGCCCCACATTTTACGGTTTTTGCTTTCGGGGGAGAAACATGCTTAAAACTCTTTTATGACTTATGGCTCGGTTTCATCTTAAACTCTTTTATGACTTATGACTCTTTTTCACATTATACTATGGCTTACTTGTTGTACTATACGGTTCATCAAAAAGTCCCTTAGAAACCACTAACATGGGAATATGGCGGGGAAATATGGATAGCGCTATTGGGAACTGACAAGCCCCACTCGACGGTTTGGACGGGCGGGTGCATATTGTCTCTAATAAAACAAGGTCTACCGGTGATGACGGTAGCCTATAGGAAACTAAGGGTCAGTAAACGGCTTAGTCAGCAATGGTTTCACCCGTATGAGTATCTTATTCTGCGCCTAGCTAGCGTTCTCACAAGCATAGTAGTAATTGTGATGGTAACGGTTTTCGAAGGATCACTTTAAACATTTTATAAAACCTGTGAACTCACCAGCATTATATGTTGACTCTTTTAGCATGTTTTCTCAGGTCGCTAAGGTAGCAGCTGTCAGATAGGCGCACAGAGTCGCACTGGAGTCGTCTCGCGTCTAGGGTCTCATTTGCATGTTTTGGAATTGTTAACTTTTGAACTTATGTTTTATTTCTGCATGACTTTTGTAAACTCTGAATGCTTCCGCACTGTCAAATGTTGGTTTTATATTACGCATGGTTTTTGTTCTACGTATGTTTTTACATTTAGACGTCGTTTGTTGTGACCGTTGACTTGGATCCTGGTGTGTCACACGCCTCGCGGTAGAACTCCGCACGTGGGAATTTGAGGGTGTGACAGATTGGTATCAGAGCCAATGGTTATAGTGAACTAGGACTGCATGTAGAGTCTAGACTATAGCCGAGTCTCACACACTAGACGGTCACATACATTTGTAACGCCCAGCGTTTCTCGAATAATATAATAATAATATTTTTTTCATAAAACGATTCGTTAATTCGTTAACAATATTATCTCATTAACAAGAAATACATTCTTATTGCATTTATAAATTTAATTATCTAAATTCGCCAAATAACGCATTGTAAGTAATAAATTACTTGTAAACCGACACTTATCCTTGTAAATTTCTAAACGTGACTAAAATATATATAACAAATATATAATCCAAATACTCGATTTTAGTCGGTTTAGATAAATAAAATACGTGATACAATATTTAAGCGACTAAACGAGTGGTGTTGTAGCGAGAGGACACGACTTAACGAGTCCGTATATGCGATGCTCCTCCACCTAACTTAAACACCAAACCCTACTTATTTAAACATCTTATTATCCTTCTCTTCATTTAACCCTAGCCACCATCTCTTTCTCTTTCACTCCCTCACCCTATCTTTCTTCTCCTCCTTCCTTCCATGACCATAAAACTCACAACACCACACAACCTTTCAACCATTTTTCCTTTTCCGATGAGAATTCAACAAGTCGGAACCCCTCCCTTAAAACCCACTGACCAGTCACCACCCTGAACCGACGACACCCATCGTCCGCCACCGCCACTGTTAGGTAGTAAATAGTAGAGGGGTTAAATGGTAAATGGTTAGTAGTCTAGGGTTAGATTTGTAATATGTTCATATACATATACTGAAATAATGAATGAGAATGGTAGCGAATTGATCGAGAATTATCTCCCTCTTCTTTTGTGTTCTTCTTCTTTAATCTTTCTCGCTCATTATCTCTTGATTCCATTTTGTATCATAACAATGGTATCAGAGCTATCATCCTCTTGACTGTGGGTTAAGATTGGTCACCACGAGTTTCACAGGGGCAAACAAAATTAGGGCAAGATCTTAAGTGTTATGTTCTCCATTTTTTTTCGATCAACTTTTGTTTCTACTTCATCTTCGTTCTGTTCCTTTTATTCATTCTTTTCTTTTTCAGTTCATCTTCTTTTGTTCGATTCATTTCAATCTTAATTCATTTTCGTGTTCTTAGACAATTCGTGTAACTCTTTCCTTCTTTTCAAAACAACAAATCAACCATTATCTACATATCAATTAGGGCAAACAAATCAACCATGGAATCAACAATGGAAAGTATTATGGCAATGAGGCAACAAGGTACTGTCACTAAGTACTATGAAGATTTTGAAATTTTATTCAATCAAGTTAAAGATTCTGAAGAAATGTCTGAAGACTATGCAACATATCTCTTCATTTTCGGCCTTAAACCAGAAATTGGTGATGATATTCTTATGGGGGTATCACAATATAGGCCAAGGTTTAATGTTGGAGCAAGCGTTTTTTATGGCTAGATTACGAGAAAGAGCTCTCGGTTTAGATTCAAATCAAGAAGAATCATCAAATCTTGAGTTTGAGTATGCTCCTAATATGTTCGATGAAATGCCTAAAAGTGTGGGGAATGAGATTCAAGAATCAAGTGATGGTGGTGATGATTCAAAAGAACGTAAAGGAGGCCAAAAAGATGATCAGGATTACATTGAGCTTGGTGATGATACACTTGAAAAAGAAATCGCCAATTCGGTTTCAGTTCATGGGTCAACAATCAATACTCAAGAAACTGAATTTCAAGTAGAAACAAAAGATGTCAATGAGAAACAAGCAACAGTCATGGATGAAATTCGACACTTATTGGAAGAGATGATCAAAAGGTTAGATTTACATTCTTCTAAATCTACAGAAATTGAAACCGCACCTAAGGTGTTCAATGAAACACCTAGAACGTTTGAAAATGAGATTGATGAATTTGGAAATAAGATTCAAGAAATCATTAATGATGAGGCACTAAAAATCAACAATGATATAATGATTGATGTTAAAGATTCACTAGATGAGAAGATTGATGTTGCTAGTGAGTTAGAAAAGGATTTTAAAGAATCTGTAGATGAAAAGGGCAGTGAAATTAATGAATCAGTAAATGTAAACGAAGCTGATGTTCAAGAACCAATTGATGGTGCGGTTGTTCAAGAACTAAGTGAAAATGAAATCATTGGTAATTCTGATCAAACGAATGGGTTGGGAATTATTTTGATGCATGAAATTTCTGAAAATGAAAAGGATGAGGAAGTTACAGATTTTGGAATTGAAATTGAAATAAATAATGTTTGTAATTCTTGGGATGGCAATTTTGTTAAAAGAGATTTTGTTGAAAGCATCCAAGAATCAGTTGTGTGGAAAAAGCTTGGGGAAGAAGAAACTTTAAAGGATATTAAGCATGTGCTTGTAGCCAACAAAGTGAAGGATAGTTTGGGTATTGAAACTGATCAGAATAGTTACAGAATTCTGAAAGATACTACAACTTCCGTTAATGTTTTTGGTACTAATGAGATACAGGAAATGGATGTTATGTATCAAGCTATGGTCAGAACCTATGAATTTGGAAGTCAACCGAATGTTAGAATTCTTGGCTTAACAAAATAATTCAGCTTAGAAAATAAGAGAAGGAAACAATTTAATTGGATAGACACAGGTTGGATTTACAATAGGAGATGTGCAAGGTTTTGTAGATTTTGCGAGGAAATGGAGATGGTGTGCTTGAAGATGTTTGGACCGATTCCTGTTGTCGCACTCTTGTTTCTTGTTCCAATCAACGTCTCGGGTGGGACTTTGTTTTTTCTCGGCAAAGAATTGATGGTCAGTGACATTGACAAGCTTCCAATATCAAATATTCAACCAAAGTCTCAATTCTTTATCTGCTACATGCTGAACAAAGAGTATGATATGGTTTCATCTATGAGATTGAGCTTTGTAGCTTCAAAACATAAGCGAGTAGTGCATTTTACGATTCTAGTCCAGAACATGCCTCAAGGTTCCAACAATTCTGTATCAGAAAATGTGGACAAGTTCTTTAAAAACGAATAACCCAAATCGCTACTTGTGTCACCTGGCTGTCTACAATGCAAACAAGTTTGCTAGGCTCGTTAGAAGAAGACATTGGCTGCAAAACTGGTTAGACTACAACCAGCCTAAGTTTGGAAAAGTTGTAGCACTGCACTTACAACATATAATTCTCTTTTAGTAAGGGAAACACTAAAGCAATTAGCATTTATTAGGCTGATGAATTCTCTACAATAAATCTAAAGTTAGAGCATTATTGGGCTACACAAGATAGGGAACTCATGAAGTCTCACATGGAAGGCTTCACATCAGATTTAAATGCTGCAGAATATCTTGGTCAAATTAACCCTTTAGTTTGTGAATGTGTGCTAAGTGGAGCCAGTATGAGGTCATTTTTTTTTTCTCTCAGTCATGATTTTTGAGGGCAAAAATCTTTTGAGGGGGAAGTAATGTTAGGTAGTAATAGTAGAGGGGTTAAATGGTAAATGTTTAGTAGTCTAGGGTTAGATTTGTAATATGTTCATATACATATACTGAAATAATGAATGAGAATGGTAGCGAATTGATCGAGAATTATCTCCCTCTTCTTTTGTGTTCTTCTTCTTTAATCTTTCTCGCTCATTATCTCTTGATTCCATTTTGTATCATAACAGCCAACGCTTGCGACCAAGACAAACCATAACGGCATCATGACCGCTATTGTTCGACTACCACAAATTACCTTCACCTATAACCGATGAGCTCCGTTGACGTCTGAAGCGACCTTGATCTGCGAAGCTGAATTGGGGTGTTCAACCATCGTGTTCCGATCAAACTCCACTTCTCGTTTGAGGTAAGCTCAGGAACTCTAATTGTCGTTGTGAGGATTTATGGCTAGTAGTAGGTTAATACAAAACCAAGTATTTGAACCTGGTGTGAGCTAGGTTGGTGTAGTTTAATTAAATTCTAAATCCTTGGAACAGAGAAGTAAGATTCAAGAATCGTTGGTTGTTTTGTAGACATGGTGGATGGTGGTGGTTAGAGGAAGAGGGTATAACTTAATGGGTGTTAATAAATAAATGAATCATTTACCTTCATAACTGAATGTGTTAGACTAATTAATAATTAGATAAATGGGATTTAAAAAGCTCAACAAGTAACATGACTAGTGTATTTATATTTCTTATTTATATGAGGTTAACATATTTTTTTCGGTTATAAAAGCACTTAGCACTGCTAAGTAAAAGTTATAAATCTTCTACAAAATTTTGGGATCCATATAATAACTTTAGTTTTAAAGCCTAAACAGTCTCGAACTATTATAACCCCATATTTTTGTATGTGTATAACTAAAGGCCTTTACTAAATTTAACTTTACATAAAAGGCTATATAGGTTTATCAATCATTTATTTTAAATTTTATTCATAGTTTTATATACAGATTTTATTTTGTAAGGCTAAAACTTGGAAACTAACCATTTAAAACTCATTGAGCTATTTAAGAAAACGATTATTGAATTATTCAAATAATAATACTAAAATAGATAAATCAAAATTGATATACATTATACGAACACCATAACTGTAGGTACTAAAACGTTACTCTTTAATTAGGTCCAAGCATCATGCATTGATTCTCATTGTTTCCTTGCAAGTTCATCATCACAATCACGGTGAGTTCATACTTGTCCCCTTTTTACTCTTTAACACTTTTGGGGCTAAACATGTATCCTATGCAAACATACACTAAACACTTTCATACTACTCACATGCTCAATCTACTAAACATGCTTATATGCTATGCCATACTAGAATTTAGACTTCTTACAACTGCCGCTTAGCATACAACCCCCTTAACATGTATAGCGCTATAGGAGTAGCACCCCACCCCCTAACTGGGTCATGTTAAGTTTTACCGGCCTATCACTTCGGTGCTAGGTCAAGCAGTGCAAACATGTGTTGATTATGCCTTTTGTATGATTCTGTGATGCGCAAACTATAACATGATGATTTGAGTAAAACATTTTTTATACTATGTATGTAAACCAAAAACTAGTATGCTCACCAATACTTTATGTGTTGACGGATATTTTATACATGTTGCAGGAAAAAGCTTGATGAGATGATTCAAGAAATATCACATAGGATTCAGCCTTAGAAACAAACGAAACAAATCTTTATTTTATATTATGATTTTGTTGATGTATCTTCTCGTGAACGAATTGTATACTTGTTTAATCTTAGATATGAATGAAATCTATTTTAATCTATTGTCACAATTTAGTGTTATGAAGTCTTTGAACAATCTATCACAAGTCGCGCCCCGATGTATTCCGCCATCGGTTGGGGTTGTGACAACATTTGAGTCGTGTCTTTTGGTAAACATACTAACCTTGTCGGGGTGTCGGTATCCTTACCACACAGTGTCACATTACCTATCTCATTCTTGGCTATTCCTAGCTTCACTTTATCTTCTTCTTCAGGTTACAGTCGAGGGTACTTGTTTGTTGATCTTTTGAGTTAGTTATATCTTTCTAAGATGTGGATACCGGGTGACTTGAGGTTCGAGCTCGGGGCACACCTTGAGGACCATGTAGAGCAATTTATCATTTCGGGTGCACACGAAATCATAAGTTGAAATGCATGGAAGACTTGGTGGATCTCGTGTTGGGATTTATGGCCACATTTGAACCCGATCTTAGACTTTTCATATTCTCTTGGTTTAGCTTTGGTGTTGGGTCTGAGTGTTTGTTTCTTGTTCTTCTCAGAAGATGTCAAGACGCACTGGTGGACGCACTGGGGGATGGCGTGGAGGCCGCACTGGTGGGGGTAGAGGTGGTGGTAACATCACCTTGACGTACGATGAGCTCAATGAGATGATGCAGCAACAGTTGGGCGTTGCACTAGCTGCTTTTCAGGCTGCCCAGCAGACTTTCATGGGTGCTACTGCTCCTCCGGTTCAGGCAGGTGTTGCCTACAAGCGGTTTAAGGATTGTCAGCCTCTCAGCTTCCAGGGTACGGAGGGAGCTGTGGAGTTGCTTCGGTGGTTGGAGAAGACTGAGTCGGTGTTTGCTTTATGTGAGACTCCAGCGATGGATTGGGTGAAGTTTGCTTCGGGAACTTTTGTAGGACCCGCCCTGACGTGGTGGAACTGCGTCACTCAGACACTTGGTCTCGGGGAGGCCAACGCCATGCCTTGGGCGGATTTTGTGCGTAGGTTGAAGGATGAGTACTGCCCGCGAGAGGAGATTAAGAGGTTGGAATAGGAATACGGGAATCTTAAGATGGTGGGTTCTGAGGTTGAGGAGTACACGATCAGGCACAACGAGCTAGCAGTGATGTGTCCAGGTTTGTCGACGCCAGAGTACAGGAGGATAGAGCAGTATCTTGCGGGTTTGGTGCCAGAGATTGCTGGGTTGGTGTCTGCTAGGGATCCTACTACCATGTCAGAGGCTATGCGGTCGGCTACTAAGATGACCAACTTGAAGATTTCTGAGGGTGTCTTGCCTCCTAGAGGCTCTCTGTGAAGGCGCCGTCGGAGAACAAGAGGAAGTGGGAAAGTGTGGAGAAGAGTTCAGCGGTGGTTCAGCGACAGCCGGCGGCGAAGAAGGCTGAAGCTTCAGGGTCAGCGTCGGATCAGAAACAAGGGGGCTATGCTGGGAAGAGCCCTAAGTGTGGGCGTTGTGGTTTTCATCACTATGGTACTTGTGAGAGTTTTCGTTGTGAGCGTTGTCAGCGGACGGGGCATCTTGCGAAGGATTGTAGGGTCAACCTTTCGGCCAAGGCGACTCAGACTGCTGCTACTACTACCCCCGCTCCACAGGGGAACCAGGGTTGCTTTCATTGTGGAGAAGCGGGGCACTTCAAGCGAAGCTGTCCAAAGTTGAATCAAGGGGGCACAGGGAACGCAAGGAAGGATGGAGACAATGAAGGCGGTGGCCGGATTACTCGTGCTCATGCTTATGTGATCGGTGCTAGGGAGAACCAGGTGGACCCAGACACTGTTACCGTACGTATTCTTTCTTATCTCTTGTTACGCTTTGGTTTTACTTTTATCCGCATTGTTGTGCGTTCGTGTCTTCGGGTGTTTTCCTTGTGGTTTTGTCTCTGTTTCTCATTCTTTGGGGTCGATGAGGGTCCTTTGGGGATGCTACTTGGACGGTACCAGTGGGTTAGTTATACCGATCATAGTAGTCTCCAGTAGGCCTTCGATCGGGGGTCTCTTGTCTCATATTCACGTTTGGGGGAAGTGGTTTCCCGGTTGTTACTGTCGCGTTTTGATTCATGACCTTCACTCGTTGTATTTTGGGGGAAACGTTACTTGGGCACACACAGAGGTCGACACTCATCACTGTTGAGGCCGAAAGAATCTCGGCGCGAGATTCCTTTCAACAGGGGGATGATGTGACGACCCGGAAAATTTTTCTTCTTATTTGTTTTCTCTCTTGACTTCGGGAAATTTTCGGGACGAAAATTCTTTCAACAGGGGGATGATGTGACACCCGGCAAACTCCGGTAACTAACTTTTTTAAAACTTAGTAAGTCTACCTTAGCGAGTCGCGCATACATTACACATGACAAGGTCAGTCGAGTCGAGTCGTGCATCATTGGGGTTTTAACACACGCAAGTCTCGAGTCCCGGGAATTGGTGAACGAGTGTGAACGTGTTTGTTTTCATGTATTATGTGTTTATAATCATTATGTGACTTATCGGTATGTGTATACGTGTTTACATACGTTAAAACGATGATTACAAGCAATTGCATGACATTATAGGTGATTACGCGTAATTGCATGCTGATAGGAGGTGATTAGCCCTAATTGCATGCTGATAGGGATGATTAGCCCCAATCACGTGAAATATCAGGTGATTAGCCCCAATCGCATGAAATATCAGGTGATTAGCCCCAATCGCATGAAAAATCAGGTGATTAGCCCCAATCGCATGAAATATCAGGTGATTAGCCCCAATCGCATGAAATATCAGGTGATTAGCCCCAATCGCATGAAATATCAGGTGATTAGCCCCAATCGCATGAAATATCAGGTGATTAGCCCCAATCGCATGAAATATCAGGCGATTAGGCCCCAATCGCATGAAATATCAGGTGATTAGCCCCAATCGCATGAAATATCAGGCGATTAGGCCCTAATCGCATGAATGTCAAGCGATTAGGAGCCCTAATCGCATGTACCTGCTGCACAATCGCCTGGCGTGTTTTAAACGACTAGAAACGCCTATAAATACCACCCTTGACCTCTAAAACACCATTTGTGCAACCCTAGCCGTCCCATAAATATCCCAACACACAAACACTCTCTGGAACTCGTTTTTGCATCAAAACAACCATTTCCAAGCTTATTCCATCATTTTCTCTTAAATCCAAGGTGTGTTCTTCAAACCCAAACCTTTAAATGATTATATTTTGTTCCCTAAAAGTCCAGACCTGACTTATAAATGTTTTTGTCTTTGAAAATCCATTTAAAACCGTTTTTAAACAAACCCAAACCTTTATGTGTGTTATATGTGTTATTTGTGTTTAAAGGTAGGATTTTTAGGATTGAAACATGATTGTTTTTGTGTTATTAAGGTGTTTATGGCTGTTACAAGTTAGTATGATGATGTTCTAGGAGTTTGGATGGTTTTGGTTGTGTATTGTTGATGTTTGATGTTTTGACCCATTTGAATGATTTTGAATGATTAAGGATGCTATGAGTGTGTGTTGTTGATTGTATGATGTTAGGGTTTGCTTTAGGATGATGCTAGAGCAGTAGGATACTATCGGACAACGTGGTTATGTGATGAAATCTGGATATTTGCTATTTAGGGCAAGTTCTTGCATGTTGATGTGATGTTTACATGTTAAGTTACTATTTTGGGAAAACGCTCGCATTCGGGACTGTTAGAATGATGAAAACTTTGGGGTTTTGCTTGAAATATGTTTGTTAATGTGTTAGGATTGATTTTGGGTGTTTACACATGTTTCGGATCTGATTTGGAGGGTTAAACGCGCGAAATTGCGTCGCGCAGCAGCTGCAGGCGATTAGCCTCCTTAGCAGGCGATTAGCTTTCCTAATCGCATGCTAAGTCAGGCGATTAGCCCTTTAGCATGCGATTAGCATCCCAATCGCATGCTAAGGTAGGCGATTAGCCTCACAATCGCCTGTTGACCATCCCCAATCACATGTTGACTTTTCCTAATTGCATGCTAAGTTCCTAATCGCGTGTACTGCTGTTATAAGTGTATTTTGACATTCCGAAACCCGATTCGACACCTAGGAACATGATAGGAACCCCGTGACATGCCTAGTAACATAGTAACACGTGTTTGGACTTGTTTGTGCGTTATTTGACCTATGTGTTAGACTCGTTGAACTTTAACACATGTTAAGTACTAAGTTGCATGATTTGTGTATGTTTGAGTATGAGATGAACACGTGGAATGTCGGGTCACCAATGGGATGTCGAGTCTTGTCTTACGTAGTCTGGTTGTCGGTCAAACACGCTTTTCGGACACATAATGGTCATGGACTGGACTTAGGGACTAATGAACGACGACGGTTTATTAGTCTAACTTAAACATATCTTATGATAGGTCGCCACTAGTTGGGGCTATCATATCTTACAAACGGTTTGCTCATATCAATAAACGGTTTACTCATTTAACGGAAGACGCAACCTAAGGTGAGTTCACGGCCCCACATTTTACGGTTTTTGCTTTCGGGGGGAGAAACATGCTTAAAACTTTTATGACTTATGGCTCGGTTTCATCTTAAACTCTTTATGACTTATGACTCTTTTTCACATTTATACTATGGCTTACTTATTGTACTATACGGTTCATCAAAAAGTCCCTTAGAAACCACTAACATGGGAATATGGCGGGGAAATATGGATAGCGCTATTGGGAACTGACAAGCCCCACTCGACGGTTTGGACGGGCGGGTGCATATTGTCTCTAATAAAACAAGGTCTACCGGTGATGACGGTAGCCCATAGGAAACTAAGGGTCAGTAAACGGCATAGTCAGCAATGGTTTCACCCGTATGAGTATCTTATTCTGCGCCTAGCTAGCGTTCTCACAAGCATAGTAGTACTGTGATGGTAACGGTTTTCGAAGGATCACTTTAAACGTTTAATATAAAACTGTGAACTCACCAGCATTATATGTTGACTCTTTTAGCATGTTTTCTCAGGTCGCTAAGGTAGCGCGTGTCAGATAGGCGCACGGAGTCGCACTGGAGTCGTCTCGCGTCTAGGGTCTCATTTGCATGTTTTGGAATTGTTAACTTTTGAACTTATGTTTTATTTATGCATGACTTTTGTAACTCTGAATGCTTCCGCACTGTCAAATGTTGGTTTAATATTATGCATGGTTTTTGTTTACGTATGTTTTTACATTTAGACGTGTTTGTTGTGACCGTTGACTTGGATCTTGGTGTGTCACACGCCTCGCGGTAGAACTCGCACGTGGGAATTTG
>JAUTDX010006038.1:0-24013 GCA_030844895.1 Ambrosia x helenae
AAGTGGTGTTTGATAGTGGTCAATGCGTGGGAAAGAGGAGAGCAGGTGACGTCGACCCGTTTAGAGGGAGAGGTGGGAGTTTGGCAGAGGGGTATGGTGGCCCGAGTGGTGGTTCTTCTTGTTGCCGCCACTGATCTCCAGAGAGATCAAGAAAGGGTTAATGTGTTGGTGGCTAGGGTTATGGTGAGAAAGATGATGGAAGAAAGTGATGTTTAAATAGGTAGGGTTTTGGTTAGGTGGGTAGGTGGAAGTTAGGTGCAAGTTATTGCTTTAAACGAACTAGTTACCGACTCAGGTCTCGTTTATGAACCGGACTCGTTTAATCTATAGAATAATTATTTCATATAATTTATTTATATAACTTGATTCAACGAGTATTTGGACTATATATTTATAATCGCGTCTAAATTATAGGTTTGCTAAGTGTCAGTCATTTACAACGTCATCACTTGAAACGCGTTATTATTATTTTCGACACTATATTAGCGTATTTAAATGATTTAACTCAATAACGAATAGAAACATATCTCTTGTTGACGAGATATTATTGTTAATAGATTAAGATCGTTATGCGAATTATATATTTTATTTGTTTATTATTATTAACATCTTTTTAATATTCTAGAAAGTAACGGGACGTTACAGTCTCCCCTACTTTAGGAAATTTCGTCTCGAAATTTATTTAGAACAAACTGTTAGGTAAGTTTTCGAGCCTGAGGAAGAATGGGAGTGTAAGGGTGTAGCTTGCTTTGTTGGGTTTAGGTGAGTGACAAGCTTTTGTGCAATATGGAGGGTGTTTTAGTTGTGCTTTAAATTATATATGACTGATTATACTTAGGGCGGTTTTTTTTTTTTTTTTGTAATTTGGCAGGTTGACTAGAGTTGGTCCTTGATTCGACCCTTAGTCACATCTTCGATACAACCATTTTAGTGTTTTATTATAGAGTGTACCGCAGCTAACCCACCACACCTTTGGTATTTCGAATTTGAGCTGAGCATCTACCAACAATCCTAAATAGAATTTCATCTCACCTTAACGTACCTGTAAATTCATGATTACGTTCCGGACCGCAATCGCCAATTTACCTTACATTAGGGTGTTATGTCTTTTCTATGACACTAACTCGAAATAAAACAATGGGTATGACGTAAATGTGTCCTAACTCTAAGAGCTAGTCATTATATTTGTAAAACGAACACGTTGATATGTGACGGCTTGATAATGTAATAATGATGTATGCAGGTAGGCAAGCAAGAGTATTACGAAACAAAGCATGTGTATGAATATAAGCACGTATGGATTTTAGGTATGGGCTACGACCAAAAAATTGGTTGTCTGGAAGGCTACATCCTAATGAGATGTATTCCTTTAATTACTATAAGTGTAATCCACGAAGTAAGTGTTATGCATTTATTAAAATAGAAAAGGGATCGTTTACTTTTCCCAAGTTTAAAAGAGATTCAACATGAGCATTACGATGGTTACGTTTGAGTCTTTAGGATAGTTGGGTTCAAATTGTGGATAGAATGTTTTTTTTTATGACGATTTATATGCATTAAGTGAAAAATTAAGTTTCTTACAAGTATTATAGAATATCCAATCTCAATATCATGGGAAAATATAGTCTTACGCAAAATGAAGTCTTAGGCTTCATGGATAAACAAGTTTCATGTAGGATCAAGTTTGAAAGTAGCATAGAATAGGCATTGAATTTCAAGTATCAGATTATGAATTTACGAAAGGATTTATATGTATCAAAACGTATCAAGTAATGTATTATAAGTATAATTGTATCTTAGAAGGTGTAACTAGTATGCATTCAACTGCTAAGTAGGGATAACGGTCTCTCCTAGTCGTTGAGTGGAGGTATGTATTAAAGTGAAAGTGTATTCGTAAGAGTATCAAGATGCGAATGTGAATGTATAGGTAGACGTAGTTGTGATAGTATCATACAAAGATAAAGGTTTATGGACAATCAGAATGGAAAGTAATGTTTGAGTTTATTGAAAAATGAAATAATCATACCCTTGGCAAAAGAAATTAATGAGTAATTATGCTTTGTAGGAGATAGAGGTGTAGAATGTGTTGGAGAATATTAACAATATGTAAGTCAATGATTGTAGGAATGGAGGACGTATATTGTAAGTGGATGATGGATGATAAAGAAATTTTGATATTGGAAAAATGAAGTTTTTGGTCGATAAATAGTCAAATTTCGTAGGCAATGATGTACATAGAATACAGTCGAAATTTAAACATTGGCTGTAGAAAACGAAAACGTTGTTGGTAAATAGTTTAACTCGTTGGGCTTGAAAATTTGTGGACATGTTGGTATAGACTAGTTGACATGAAATCAAGTTTATGAAAATGATTGGTTTTACAAAAATAAGAATTAATAATTTATAGACGTTTGCTTGCGAAAAGGGCTTATGATCCTTATTATAACCTATACATGAGAAGGTCAAGTTTCATACGTTGTCAAAGATTTTCAATTGTAAACCAGGTATGAATCTAGGTAAATAAAGGACTTCATGTTTCATGAAAGAAAATTTCATATTCGCAATTTTTTTAACATTAGGAAATCACACATAACGAAAATAATTGTGTACATGTATCGAACAAGATTGTTTTTAGAAAAATACAAGGGAGATTTAGAATGGTGAAAAGAAAATACAAAAGATTATGCAATCATAAAGTGTAGGTAAATATTTGTTAAAAATTTTGAGTATATTATGGAGAAATTCATATGGGTTGAATCAAATATGACAAAAATATAATAATGAAAAATAATAGCTAGCATTAAGCATTTCTGTAATTTAGACGTTAATAAATGTTAGAAAGTATAGAATAGTAATTGGATTATTAATTGATATTAAAAATTAATTTGGTATAATGTAAAGTAGATAAGAATAGAACATGAAATATGATAATATCAGTGGAAAAATTACATAAAGTTAAGGTTTTGGATGTATAAATATTTTTGGAATGTTTATTATAATAATTTATATTACTTGAGAATATTTATTTGATATTTCATTTGAACAAAATGTCATAAATGTGAAAAAAATCGGTTTGTTCAAAATATAACATTTTATAGAATCGATTGTCAATTGATGTATAAGCTTGGAGAAAACTTTGTAAAGTGCATAATTGAAAATCCTTGATAATGAAATGCTTTAATATGAAACCAGATTTATTATAAAATATTTGATTAAAATATTTGAAGATATTAAAAATTAAATATTTTCAGAAATAATGTTGTTTATCGATACTTTTGAGAAATTCAAAACCAAGATCAAGCCGAAGTGAGAGAGGTTTAAGTAACGCATCTAATAAAATGGACTTGAATCTAATTGCAGAATGTAAAAGAGATTTGTACAAGACTTGGATTGTTCCTGAACGGAACTACGATTAACCAAAGTGGTCGAAAATTCTTTTGAATTTGGGAGTCATGCTTTGGCATAATAGGTAGGATACTCTAGCCGAGATTTTGGTTAACGATATTCAACCTTCCAGTTACTACATGTCCATTCTCAATCGAAAGTTTAAGATTTTGGAGAGATTGAAAAATTCAAGGAATGGAACTAATCATCAAGGTAAAGGGAATCACTCCTAGCTTGATGATAAAGTTGCTATGATAATGTATAGGAATGAAGCGCTACCAAGATAAAAGAATTCACTCTTAACTTGGTAGTAGAGCTTCTACAAAATGAGGGAATATGAAACTAGTCATCAAGATGTGGATATCACTCCTAACTTGGTGATGTCGTCTTCGAATTGTGGATTGGTACTTATCCATAGAGTAAAAGAAGTTAATCCTAACTCTTTGGTAAGGTTCCATTAGAGTGAGATGAGTGAATTTATCATCAAGGTAAGGAAATCACTCCTATCTCGATGGTGAAATTTCAGAAGTTTAAAAGGAATGAAACGAATTGAAAATTGTCACCAAAGTAAGGGTTTCACGCCTATTTTAGTGAGTTTCTTTCGTTTGTGAAATACAAGTGTCTTTGTATTGGAGTATAAGTTGCCTTAGGAAAGGCATGCATCTTTAAGGTTTATAAAATTGAAATGAAAATGATAAGAAGCAAGTAGGAAAATCAAGTATTTCAAGCATGTAAAGTAAGTAGTCAAATAAAGGTTCCTAACTATAGACTAGGTAAATCATGGCAATTTTCCTAATTCCCTATAGTTATGGCTCTGATACCAATCTGTCACACCCCAACCGATGGCGGAATACATCGGGGCGAGACTTAGTGGTAGATTGTTCAAAGACTTCATAACACTAAATTGTGACAATAGATTAAAATAGATTTCATTCATATCTAAGATTCAACAAGTATACAATTTGTTCATGAGAAAAATACATTAACTCAAACATGAAGTAAAATAAAGATTGTTTCGTTTGTTTCTAAGGCCAAATCCTAAGTGATGTTTCTTGTATCGTCTCATCAAGCTTTTCCTGCAACATGTATAAAATATCCGTCAACACATAAAGTATTGGTGAGCATACTAGTTTTGACTTGCGTACATAGTATAAGAAAGTTTTACTCAAATCATCATGTTATAGGCATATGCACGTAGAACCATACAAACGGCAACAACACTTGATAACACATAAGACTTTAAACTTATCATGACCCATAAAGGGGGCGGCGTGTCAACCTATAGCGCTATACATGTAAGGTGGGTTGTTGGCTAATCGTACATTTGTATGTAAGACTTTGAATTCTAGCATGACATAGCATAATAGCATTTAGATTGAGTATAATAGTTCTAAGAGTATGAAATCGTTTAAGTTTTGATAGTGATACATGTTGAGCCCCAAAGAATAAAGAATAAAAAGGGGACAAGTATGAACTCACCTGGAGTGCATTATGAAAGAATAGCAAACAATGTCTGAAGCTGGATTGACTGAATCTCTTGTGTCCTATTACAAGTAAAGGATGCCTTAATTTCTAATGCAAATGAACTTATTTTGTTTATTGGTTGTAAAGATAGTTTATTCAACTACCTAGACTCGTATGTCTTAATGAGTGTATGACTTAACGAACCGATAAGAACTTGGTTTTGTTTCTCGAAAGTATATGTGTATACATGTTACTATAAATGTATGCTTTAATGTAGTATTCGAGGTTGCGGTGATTTAATTATACAAATTTATAGATTTAAATGCCCGGTGTGTTTCTTATGTTTTATAAAAATCTGGGCAGAGTTTGCTCTGTTTTTGTATCAAAACCAGACAACTCAAGTTGTCTATATTTTCCCAAAACTCAATTGTACAAATACTCAACACGTGGTTTAACTTATTACAACTATACATTTCGACAAATAATATGTATGTATACATGCTCCAACATTTGATAGTCGTCAAAATAGTTTGTAACAGTAATGTTATTGTTATTAGTAAACTTTTACATATCTTTTTTTTTATAAGCCATGTTCAAGACCAACACATAGAAAATATATATATATACACATTTGTCTATGTGTACGTGGTTATCTAATTGCCACACATTTTGATAGTATATTGCAATACTAAACAGATTTATTTTTCTTGACAAAAGAATAATTAAATAAAATATCGGTTTTTATTTTAGTAAATATTAGGCATTTCACCGGACACATATGTATGTCTGACGCATGTAGAGAGCAATCAAAATCTCCATTTCTTATTTTTGGCTCAAAGTATCCCAAGATTCAAACCTCCGATTATTTATGATGAAATTGGTTTCAATCAAATATTGGGGATTTAATTTAGGATATGGAAATATTAACTAAGATTTGGGAACCAAAAATTCACATACGTAATACATACTTATTTACCCAGATCTATCCTTCCAAAGCCAGCAACCAATCCTCAAGACTTAAAACAATACCTCAAAAGAAAGTAGACGACCAGCAGCGGTAGTTCGGGTGGTGGTATTCGACGGCAGGCGAAGAGGTGCAGCTAGTTGAAGGACGCTAGCTACTGATACAGCAGTCCCCAAGGATGTTTGCGCGTTGTTAGTGACTGGAGAGGTGTGGTAAGTGGTGTTTGATAGTGGTCAATGCGTGGGAAAGAGGAGAGCAGGTGACGTCGACCGATTAGAGGGAGAGGAGGGAGTTTGGCAGAGGGGTATGGTGGCCCGAGTGGTGGTTCCTTCTTGTTGCCGCCACTGATCTCCAGAGAGATCAAGAAAGGGTTAAATGTGTTGGTGGCTAGGGTTATGGTGAGAAAGATGATGGAAGAAAGTGATGTTTAAATAGGTAGGGTTTTGGTTAGGTGGGTAGGTGGAAGTTAGGTGCAAGTTATTGCTTAAACGAACTAGTTACCGACTCAGGTCTCGTTTATGAACCGGACTCGTTTAATCTATAGAATAATTATTTCATATAATTTATTTATATAACTTGATTCAACGAGTATTTGGACTATATATTTATAATCGCGTCTAAATTATAGGTTTGCTAAGTGTCAGTCATTTACCACGTCATCACTTGAAACGCGTTATTATTATTTTGACACTATATTAGCGTATTTAAATGATTTAACTCAATAACGAATAGAAACATATCTCTTGTTGACGAGATATTATTGTTAATAGATTAAGATCGTTATGCGAATTATATATTTTATTTGTTTATTATTATTAACATCTTTTTAATATTCTAGAAAGTAACGGGACGTTACAGTCTCCCCTACTTTAGGAAATTTCGTCTCGAAATTTATTTAGAACAAACTGTTAGGTAAGTTTTCGAGCCTGAGGAAGAATGGGAGTGTAAGGGTTGTAGCTTGCTTTGTTGGGTTTAGGTGAGTGACAAGCTTTTGTGCAATATGGAGGGTGTTTTAGTTGTGCTTTAAATTATATATGACTGATTATACTTAGGGCGGTTTTTTTTTTTTTTTGTAATTTGGACAGGTTGACTAGAGTTGGTCCTTGATTCGACCCTTAGTCACATCTTCGATACACCATTTTAGTGTTTATATATAGAGTGTACCGCAGCTAACCCACCACACCTTTGGTATTTCGAATTTGAGCTGAGCATCTACCAACAATCCTAAATAGAATTTCATCTCACCTTAACGTACCTGTAAATTCATGATTACGTTCCGGACCGCAATCGCCAATTTACCTTACATTAGGGTGTTATGTCTTTCTATGACACTAACTCGAAATAAAACAATGGGTATGACGTAAATGTGTCCTAACTCTAAGAGCTAGTCATTATATTTGTAAAACGAACACGTTGATATGTGACGGCTTGATAATGTAATAATGATGTATGCAGGTAGGCAAGCAAGTATTACGAAACAAAGCATGTGTATGAATATAAGCACGTATGGATTTAGGTATGGGCTACGACCAAAATTGGTTGTCTGGAAGGCTACATCCTAATGAGATGTATTCCTATAATTACTATAAGTGTAATCCACGAAGTAAGTGTTATGCATTTATTAAAATAGAAAAGGGATCGTTTACTTTTCCCAAGTTTAAAAGAGATTCAACATGAGCATTACGATGGTTACGTTTGAGTCTTTAGGATAGTTGGGTTCAAATTTGTGGATAGAATGTTTTTTTTTATGACGATTTATATGCATTAAGTGAAAAATTAAGTTTCTTACAAGTATTATAGAATATCCAATCTCAATATCATGGGAAAATATAGTCTTACGCAAAATGAAGTCTTAGGCTTCATGGATAAACAAGTTTCATGTAGGATCAAGTTTGAAAGTAGCATAGAATAGGCATTGAATTTCAAGTATCAGATTATGAATTTACGAAAGGATTTATATGTATCAAAACGTATCAAGTAATGTATTATAAGTATAATTGTATCTTAGAAGGTGTAACTAGTATGCATTCAACTGCTAAGTAGGGATAACGGTCTCTCCTAGTCGTTGAGTGGAGGTATGTATTAAAGTGAAAGTGTATTCGTAAGAGTATCAAGATGCGAATGTGAATGTATAGGTAGACGTAGTTGTGATAGTATCATACAAAGATAAAGGTTTATGGACAATCAGAATGGAAAGTAATGTTTGAGTTTATTGAAAAATGAAATAATCATACCCTTGGCAAAAGAAATTAATGAGTAATTATGCTTTGTAGGAGATAGAGGTGTAGAATGTGTTGGAGAATATTAACAATATGTAAGTCAATGATTGTAGGAATGGAGGACGTATATTGTAAGTGGATGATGGATGATAAAGAAATTTTGATATTGGAAAAATGAAGTTTTTGGTCGATAAATAGTCAAATTTCGTAGGCAATGATGTACATAGAATACAGTCGAAATTTAAACATTGGCTGTAGAAAACGAAAACGTTGTTGGTAAATAGTTTAACTCGTTGGGCTTGAAAATTTGTGGACATGTTGGTATAGACTAGTTGACATGAAATCAAGTTTATGAAAATGATTGGTTTTACAAAAATAAGAATTAATAATTTATAGACGTTTGCTTGCGAAAAGGGCTTATGATCCTTATTATAACCTATACATGAGAAGGTCAAGTTTCATACGTTGTCAAAGATTTTCAATTGTAAACCAGGTATGAATCTAGGTAAATAAAGGACTTCATGTTTCATGAAAGAAAATTTCATATTCGCAATTTTTTTTAACATTAGGAAATCACACATAACGAAAATAATTGTGTACATGTATCGAACAAGATTGTTTTTAGAAAAATACAAGGGAGATTTAGAATGGTGAAAAGAAAATACAAAAGATTATGCAATCATAAAGTGTAGGTAAATATTTGTTAAAAATTTTGAGTATATTATGGAGAAATTCATATGGGTTGAATCAAATATGACAAAAATATAATAATGAAAAATAATAGCTAGCATTAAGCATTTCTGTAATTTAGACGTTAATAAATGTTAGAAAGTATAGAATAGTAATTGGATTATTAATTGATATTAAAAATTAATTTGGTATAATGTAAAGTAGATAAGAATAGAACATGAAATATGATAATATCAGTGGAAAAATTACATAAAGTTAAGGTTTTGGATGTATAAATATTTTTGGAATGTTTATTATAATAATTTATATTACTTGAGAATATTTATTTGATATTTCATTTGAACAAAATGTCATAAATGTGAAAAAAATCGGTTTGTTCAAAATATAACATTTTATAGAATCGATTGTCAATTGATGTATAAGCTTGGAGAAAACTTTGTAAAGTGCATAATTGAAAATCCTTGATAATGAAATGCTTTAATATGAAACCAGATTTATTATAAAATATTTGATTAAAATATTTGAAGATATTAAAAATTAAATATTTTCAGAAATAATGTTGTTTATCGATACTTTTGAGAAATTCAAAACCAAGATCAAGCCGAAGTGAGAGAGGTTTAAGTAACGCATCTAATAAAATGGACTTGAATCTAATTGCAGAATGTAAAAGAGATTTGTACAAGACTTGGATTGTTCCTGAACGGAACTACGATTAACCAAAGTGGTCGAAAATTCTTTTGAATTTGGGAGTCATGCTTTGGCATAATAGGTAGGATACTCTAGCCGAGATTTTGGTTAACGATATTCAACCTTCCAGTTACTACATGTCCATTCTCAATCGAAAGTTTAAGATTTTGGAGAGATTGAAAAATTCAAGGAATGGAACTAATCATCAAGGTAAAGGGAATCACTCCTAGCTTGATGATAAAGTTGCTATGATAATGTATAGGAATGAAGCGCTACCAAGATAAAAGAATTCACTCTTAACTTGGTAGTAGAGCTTCTACAAAATGAGGGAATATGAAACTAGTCATCAAGATGTGGATATCACTCCTAACTTGGTGATGTCGTCTTCGAATTGTGGATTGGTACTTATCCATAGAGTAAAAGAAGTTAATCCTAACTCTTTGGTAAGGTTCCATTAGAGTGAGATGAGTGAATTTATCATCAAGGTAAGGAAATCACTCCTATCTCGATGGTGAAATTTCAGAAGTTTAAAAGGAATGAAACGAATTGAAAATTGTCACCAAAGTAAGGGTTTCACGCCTATTTTAGTGAGTTTCTTTCGTTTGTGAAATACAAGTGTCTTTGTATTGGAGTATAAGTTGCCTTAGGAAAGGCATGCATCTTTAAGGTTTATAAAATTGAAATGAAAATGATAAGAAGCAAGTAGGAAAATCAAGTATTTCAAGCATGTAAAGTAAGTAGTCAAATAAAGGTTCCTAACTATAGACTAGGTAAATCATGGCAATTTTCCTAATTCCCTATAGTTATGGCTCTGATACCAATCTGTCACACCCCAACCGATGGCGGAATACATCGGGGCGAGACTTAGTGGTAGATTGTTCAAAGACTTCATAACACTAAATTGTGACAATAGATTAAAATAGATTTCATTCATATCTAAGATTCAACAAGTATACAATTTGTTCATGAGAAAAATACATTAACTCAAACATGAAGTAAAATAAAGATTGTTTCGTTTGTTTCTAAGGCCAAATCCTAAGTGATGTTTCTTGTATCGTCTCATCAAGCTTTTCCTGCAACATGTATAAAATATCCGTCAACACATAAAGTATTGGTGAGCATACTAGTTTTGACTTGCGTACATAGTATAAGAAAGTTTTACTCAAATCATCATGTTATAGGCATATGCACGTAGAACCATACAAACGGCAACAACACTTGATAACACATAAGACTTTAAACTTATCATGACCCATAAAGGGGGCGGCGTGTCAACCTATAGCGCTATACATGTAAGGTGGGTTGTTGGCTAATCGTACATTTGTATGTAAGACTTTGAATTCTAGCATGACATAGCATAATAGCATTTAGATTGAGTATAATAGTTCTAAGAGTATGAAATCGTTTAAGTTTTGATAGTGATACATGTTGAGCCCCAAAGAATAAAGAATAAAAAGGGGACAAGTATGAACTCACCTGGAGTGCATTATGAAAGAATAGCAAACAATGTCTGAAGCTGGATTGACTGAATCTCTTGTGTCCTATTACAAGTAAAGGATGCCTTAATTTCTAATGCAAATGAACTTATTTTGTTTATTGGTTGTAAAGATAGTTTATTCAACTACCTAGACTCGTATGTCTTAATGAGTGTATGACTTAACGAACCGATAAGAACTTGGTTTTGTTTCTCGAAAGTATATGTGTATACATGTTACTATAAATGTATGCTTTAATGTAGTATTCGAGGTTGCGGTGATTTAATTATACAAATTTATAGATTTAAATGCCCGGTGTGTTTCTTATGTTTTATAAAAATCTGGGCAGAGTTTGCTCTGTTTTTGTATCAAAACCAGACAACTCAAGTTGTCTATATTTTCCCAAAACTCAATTGTACAAATACTCAACACGTGGTTTAACTTATTACAACTATACATTTCGACAAATAATATGTATGTATACATGCTCCAACATTTGATAGTCGTCAAAATAGTTTGTAACAGTAATGTTATTGTTATTAGTAAACTTTTACATATCTTTTTTTTTATAAGCCATGTTCAAGACCAACACATAGAAAATATATATATATACACATTTGTCTATGTGTACGTGGTTATCTAATTGCCACACATTTTGATAGTATATTGCAATACTAAACAGATTTATTTTTCTTGACAAAAGAATAATTAAATAAAATATCGGTTTTTATTTTAGTAAATATTAGGCATTTCACCGGACACATATGTATGTCTGACGCATGTAGAGAGCAATCAAAATCTCCATTTCTTATTTTTGGCTCAAAGTATCCCAAGATTCAAACCTCCGATTATTTATGATGAAATTGGTTTCAATCAAATATTGGGGATTTAATTTAGGATATGGAAATATTAACTAAGATTTGGGAACCAAAAATTCACATACGTAATACATACTTATTTACCCAGATCTATCCTTCCAAAGCCAGCAACCAATCCTCAAGACTTAAAACAATACCTCAAAAGAAAGTAGACGACCAGCAGCGGTAGTTCGGGTGGTGGTATTCGACGGCAGGCGAAGAGGTGCAGCTAGTTGAAGGACGCTAGCTACTGATACAGCAGTCCCCAAGGATGTTTGCGCGTTGTTAGTGACTGGAGAGGTGTGGTAAGTGGTGTTTGATAGTGGTCAATGCGTGGGAAAGAGGAGAGCAGGTGACGTCGACCGATTAGAGGGAGAGGAGGGAGTTTGGCAGAGGGGTATGGTGGCCCGAGTGGTGGTTCCTTCTTGTTGCCGCCACTGATCTCCAGAGAGATCAAGAAAGGGTTAAATGTGTTGGTGGCTAGGGTTATGGTGAGAAAGATGATGGAAGAAAGTGATGTTTAAATAGGTAGGGTTTTGGTTAGGTGGGTAGGTGGAAGTTAGGTGCAAGTTATTGCTTAAACGAACTAGTTACCGACTCAGGTCTCGTTTATGAACCGGACTCGTTTAATCTATAGAATAATTATTTCATATAATTTATTTATATAACTTGATTCAACGAGTATTTGGACTATATATTTATAATCGCGTCTAAATTATAGGTTTGCTAAGTGTCAGTCATTTACCACGTCATCACTTGAAACGCGTTATTATTATTTTTGACACTATATTAGCGTATTTAAATGATTTAACTCAATAACGAATAGAAACATATCTCTTGTTGACGAGATATTATTGTTAATAGATTAAGATCGTTATGCGAATTATATATTTTATTTGTTTATTATTATTAACATCTTTTTAATATTCTAGAAAGTAACGGGACGTTACAGTCTCCCCTACTTTAGGAAATTTCGTCTCGAAATTTATTTAGAACAAACTGTTAGGTAAGTTTTCGAGCCTGAGGAAGAATGGGAGTGTAAGGGTTGTAGCTTGCTTTGTTGGGTTTAGGTGAGTGACAAGCTTTTGTGCAATATGGAGGGTGTTTTAGTTGTGCTTTAAATTATATATGACTGATTATACTTAGGGCGGTTTTTTTTTTTTTTTGTAATTTGGACAGGTTGACTAGAGTTGGTCCTTGATTCGACCCTTAGTCACATCTTCGATACACCATTTTAGTGTTTATATATAGAGTGTACCGCAGCTAACCCACCACACCTTTGGTATTTCGAATTTGAGCTGAGCATCTACCAACAATCCTAAATAGAATTTCATCTCACCTTAACGTACCTGTAAATTCATGATTACGTTCCGGACCGCAATCGCCAATTTACCTTACATTAGGGTGTTATGTCTTTCTATGACACTAACTCGAAATAAAACAATGGGTATGACGTAAATGTGTCCTAACTCTAAGAGCTAGTCATTATATTTGTAAAACGAACACGTTGATATGTGACGGCTTGATAATGTAATAATGATGTATGCAGGTAGGCAAGCAAGTATTACGAAACAAAGCATGTGTATGAATATAAGCACGTATGGATTTAGGTATGGGCTACGACCAAAATTGGTTGTCTGGAAGGCTACATCCTAATGAGATGTATTCCTATAATTACTATAAGTGTAATCCACGAAGTAAGTGTTATGCATTTATTAAAATAGAAAAGGGATCGTTTACTTTTCCCAAGTTTAAAAGAGATTCAACATGAGCATTACGATGGTTACGTTTGAGTCTTTAGGATAGTTGGGTTCAAATTTGTGGATAGAATGTTTTTTTTTATGACGATTTATATGCATTAAGTGAAAAATTAAGTTTCTTACAAGTATTATAGAATATCCAATCTCAATATCATGGGAAAATATAGTCTTACGCAAAATGAAGTCTTAGGCTTCATGGATAAACAAGTTTCATGTAGGATCAAGTTTGAAAGTAGCATAGAATAGGCATTGAATTTCAAGTATCAGATTATGAATTTACGAAAGGATTTATATGTATCAAAACGTATCAAGTAATGTATTATAAGTATAATTGTATCTTAGAAGGTGTAACTAGTATGCATTCAACTGCTAAGTAGGGATAACGGTCTCTCCTAGTCGTTGAGTGGAGGTATGTATTAAAGTGAAAGTGTATTCGTAAGAGTATCAAGATGCGAATGTGAATGTATAGGTAGACGTAGTTGTGATAGTATCATACAAAGATAAAGGTTTATGGACAATCAGAATGGAAAGTAATGTTTGAGTTTATTGAAAAATGAAATAATCATACCCTTGGCAAAAGAAATTAATGAGTAATTATGCTTTGTAGGAGATAGAGGTGTAGAATGTGTTGGAGAATATTAACAATATGTAAGTCAATGATTGTAGGAATGGAGGACGTATATTGTAAGTGGATGATGGATGATAAAGAAATTTTGATATTGGAAAAATGAAGTTTTTGGTCGATAAATAGTCAAATTTCGTAGGCAATGATGTACATAGAATACAGTCGAAATTTAAACATTGGCTGTAGAAAACGAAAACGTTGTTGGTAAATAGTTTAACTCGTTGGGCTTGAAAATTTGTGGACATGTTGGTATAGACTAGTTGACATGAAATCAAGTTTATGAAAATGATTGGTTTTACAAAAATAAGAATTAATAATTTATAGACGTTTGCTTGCGAAAAGGGCTTATGATCCTTATTATAACCTATACATGAGAAGGTCAAGTTTCATACGTTGTCAAAGATTTTCAATTGTAAACCAGGTATGAATCTAGGTAAATAAAGGACTTCATGTTTCATGAAAGAAAATTTCATATTCGCAATTTTTTTTAACATTAGGAAATCACACATAACGAAAATAATTGTGTACATGTATCGAACAAGATTGTTTTTAGAAAAATACAAGGGAGATTTAGAATGGTGAAAAGAAAATACAAAAGATTATGCAATCATAAAGTGTAGGTAAATATTTGTTAAAAATTTTGAGTATATTATGGAGAAATTCATATGGGTTGAATCAAATATGACAAAAATATAATAATGAAAAATAATAGCTAGCATTAAGCATTTCTGTAATTTAGACGTTAATAAATGTTAGAAAGTATAGAATAGTAATTGGATTATTAATTGATATTAAAAATTAATTTGGTATAATGTAAAGTAGATAAGAATAGAACATGAAATATGATAATATCAGTGGAAAAATTACATAAAGTTAAGGTTTTGGATGTATAAATATTTTTGGAATGTTTATTATAATAATTTATATTACTTGAGAATATTTATTTGATATTTCATTTGAACAAAATGTCATAAATGTGAAAAAAATCGGTTTGTTCAAAATATAACATTTTATAGAATCGATTGTCAATTGATGTATAAGCTTGGAGAAAACTTTGTAAAGTGCATAATTGAAAATCCTTGATAATGAAATGCTTTAATATGAAACCAGATTTATTATAAAATATTTGATTAAAATATTTGAAGATATTAAAAATTAAATATTTTCAGAAATAATGTTGTTTATCGATACTTTTGAGAAATTCAAAACCAAGATCAAGCCGAAGTGAGAGAGGTTTAAGTAACGCATCTAATAAAATGGACTTGAATCTAATTGCAGAATGTAAAAGAGATTTGTACAAGACTTGGATTGTTCCTGAACGGAACTACGATTAACCAAAGTGGTCGAAAATTCTTTTGAATTTGGGAGTCATGCTTTGGCATAATAGGTAGGATACTCTAGCCGAGATTTTGGTTAACGATATTCAACCTTCCAGTTACTACATGTCCATTCTCAATCGAAAGTTTAAGATTTTGGAGAGATTGAAAAATTCAAGGAATGGAACTAATCATCAAGGTAAAGGGAATCACTCCTAGCTTGATGATAAAGTTGCTATGATAATGTATAGGAATGAAGCGCTACCAAGATAAAAGAATTCACTCTTAACTTGGTAGTAGAGCTTCTACAAAATGAGGGAATATGAAACTAGTCATCAAGATGTGGATATCACTCCTAACTTGGTGATGTCGTCTTCGAATTGTGGATTGGTACTTATCCATAGAGTAAAAGAAGTTAATCCTAACTCTTTGGTAAGGTTCCATTAGAGTGAGATGAGTGAATTTATCATCAAGGTAAGGAAATCACTCCTATCTCGATGGTGAAATTTCAGAAGTTTAAAAGGAATGAAACGAATTGAAAATTGTCACCAAAGTAAGGGTTTCACGCCTATTTTAGTGAGTTTCTTTCGTTTGTGAAATACAAGTGTCTTTGTATTGGAGTATAAGTTGCCTTAGGAAAGGCATGCATCTTTAAGGTTTATAAAATTGAAATGAAAATGATAAGAAGCAAGTAGGAAAATCAAGTATTTCAAGCATGTAAAGTAAGTAGTCAAATAAAGGTTCCTAACTATAGACTAGGTAAATCATGGCAATTTTCCTAATTCCCTATAGTTATGGCTCTGATACCAATCTGTCACACCCCAACCGATGGCGGAATACATCGGGGCGAGACTTAGTGGTAGATTGTTCAAAGACTTCATAACACTAAATTGTGACAATAGATTAAAATAGATTTCATTCATATCTAAGATTCAACAAGTATACAATTTGTTCATGAGAAAAATACATTAACTCAAACATGAAGTAAAATAAAGATTGTTTCGTTTGTTTCTAAGGCCAAATCCTAAGTGATGTTTCTTGTATCGTCTCATCAAGCTTTTCCTGCAACATGTATAAAATATCCGTCAACACATAAAGTATTGGTGAGCATACTAGTTTTGACTTGCGTACATAGTATAAGAAAGTTTTACTCAAATCATCATGTTATAGGCATATGCACGTAGAACCATACAAACGGCAACAACACTTGATAACACATAAGACTTTAAACTTATCATGACCCATAAAGGGGGCGGCGTGTCAACCTATAGCGCTATACATGTAAGGTGGGTTGTTGGCTAATCGTACATTTGTATGTAAGACTTTGAATTCTAGCATGACATAGCATAATAGCATTTAGATTGAGTATAATAGTTCTAAGAGTATGAAATCGTTTAAGTTTTGATAGTGATACATGTTGAGCCCCAAAGAATAAAGAATAAAAAGGGGACAAGTATGAACTCACCTGGAGTGCATTATGAAAGAATAGCAAACAATGTCTGAAGCTGGATTGACTGAATCTCTTGTGTCCTATTACAAGTAAAGGATGCCTTAATTTCTAATGCAAATGAACTTATTTTGTTTATTGGTTGTAAAGATAGTTTATTCAACTACCTAGACTCGTATGTCTTAATGAGTGTATGACTTAACGAACCGATAAGAACTTGGTTTTGTTTCTCGAAAGTATATGTGTATACATGTTACTATAAATGTATGCTTTAATGTAGTATTCGAGGTTGCGGTGATTTAATTATACAAATTTATAGATTTAAATGCCCGGTGTGTTTCTTATGTTTTATAAAAATCTGGGCAGAGTTTGCTCTGTTTTTGTATCAAAACCAGACAACTCAAGTTGTCTATATTTTCCCAAAACTCAATTGTACAAATACTCAACACGTGGTTTAACTTATTACAACTATACATTTCGACAAATAATATGTATGTATACATGCTCCAACATTTGATAGTCGTCAAAATAGTTTGTAACAGTAATGTTATTGTTATTAGTAAACTTTTACATATCTTTTTTTTTATAAGCCATGTTCAAGACCAACACATAGAAAATATATATATATACACATTTGTCTATGTGTACGTGGTTATCTAATTGCCACACATTTTGATAGTATATTGCAATACTAAACAGATTTATTTTTCTTGACAAAAGAATAATTAAATAAAATATCGGTTTTTATTTTAGTAAATATTAGGCATTTCACCGGACACATATGTATGTCTGACGCATGTAGAGAGCAATCAAAATCTCCATTTCTTATTTTTGGCTCAAAGTATCCCAAGATTCAAACCTCCGATTATTTATGATGAAATTGGTTTCAATCAAATATTGGGGATTTAATTTAGGATATGGAAATATTAACTAAGATTTGGGAACCAAAAATTCACATACGTAATACATACTTATTTACCAGATCTATCCTTCCAAAGCCAGCAACCAATCCTCAAGACTTAAAACAATACCTCAAAAGAAAGTAGACGACCAGCAGCGGTAGTTCGGGTGGTGGTATTCGACGGCAGGCGAAGAGGTGCAGCTAGTTGAAGGACGCTAGCTACTGATACAGCAGTCCCCAAGGATGTTTGCGCGTTGTTAGTGACTGGAGAGGTGTGGTAAGTGGTGTTTGATAGTGGTCAATGCGTGGGAAAGAGGAGAGCAGGTGACGTCGACCGATTAGAGGGAGAGGAGGGAGTTTGGCAGAGGGGTATGGTGGCCGAGTGGTGGTTCCTTCTTGTTGCCGCCACTGATCTCCAGAGAGATCAAGAAAGGGTTAAATGTGTTGGTGGCTAGGGTTATGGTGAGAAAGATGATGGAAGAAAGTGATGTTTAAATAGGTAGGGTTTTGGTTAGGTGGGTAGGTGGAAGTTAGGTGCAAGTTATTGCTTAAACGAACTAGTTACCGACTCAGGTCTCGTTTATGAACCGGACTCGTTTAATCTATAGAATAATTATTTCATATAATTTATTTATATAACTTGATTCAACGAGTATTTGGACTATATATTTATAATCGCGTCTAAATTATAGGTTTGCTAAGTGTCAGTCATTTACCACGTCATCACTTGAAACGCGTTATTATTATTTTCGACACTATATTAGCGTATTTAAATGATTTAACTCAATAACGAATAGAAACATATCTCTTGTTGACGAGATATTATTGTTAATAGATTAAGATCGTTATGCGAATTATATATTTTATTTGTTTATTATTATTAACATCTTTTTAATATTCTAGAAAGTAACGGGACGTTACATGGTTGGTCTGTGGTGGTGGTGGGGATAGGGTGGTGGTGGGTTGGTTGGGTGGTGGCTGTGGTGGTGGGGATAGGGTGGTGGTGGTGGTTGGTCTGTGGTGGTGAAGGGGATGGTGGTGGTGGGCTGTGGTGGGGAGGGGATGGTGGTGGCTGTGGTGGTCAGTGGTGGTTGGGTGGTGGGGATAGGGTGGTGGTGGTGGTTGGTCTGTGGTGGTGAAGGGGATGGTGGTGGTGGGCTGTGGTGGGGAGGGGATGGTGGTGGCTGTGGTGGTCAGTGGTGGTTGGGTGGTGAGGGCAGTGGTGGGGCAGTGGTGGGGCAGTGGTGGTTGGGTGGTGAGGGCTGTGGTGGTTGGTTGGCATTTTGTGCGCGTTAGGCGCCTAAACATAAACGCGCGCCTAAACCTAAACGCGCGCCTAACCATAAAGGCGCGCGTTTGTGTTTAGGCGCCTAAACCTAAACGCGCGCCTAAACAAAGTGTTATTGTTCTTGTGTTTGTTTAGTTCCTTTTAATATAAACGCGCGCCTAAAGTGTTTTGTTTTTGTTTTGCAGATATGGCAAACAGAAACAACAGAAGACGCCGGATCCAGCCTGAGGACGGGAATCCTCTTGCACTGGGCGATATGAGAGATTGGCCGTACAGGCTCGATAACGACGACTACGATATCGCGCGCTGGGAGAAGATGGAGCTGCATCCGATACACGGATCGCGCAGTGTTGACTGGTCCGCATTACGCGCGATCACTGCTGAGGACAGGTTTGAGGAGTGGATCCCAGACGACAGCCCTTGGGAGCGGATGTTAGCTGACCTCCACAATGATGCGTATCGGCCACTGACGATCGAGTTCATCTCGACATTCTGCTACGCGGCGCATCCAGCAGGTGTTGAGCCTCCAGTAGGTCCTGACGCCGAGCCTGTGCCTGAGGTACAGTTCCGATTATTCGGACACCTTTACGCATATACGATGGACCAGTGGACTACGACTTGCTGCTGGTATAGAGAGGAAGAGCTTGTGCAGGATATGTACACCACGGCCTTGACGACCTTGCCAGACGACATGTGATGGCCTGGTGGCCCACTATTGGTGGTCCACAGTATGGGGAGGACGGCGACAGGTATTATTATTGTTATTTAGTTAATTTAGTTCGTTATTATTATTGTTATTTAGTTCGTTTAGTTAGTTAATTATTATTGTTATTTAGTTAGTTTAGGTTGTTTGTTTTTGGATTTTGTAGACGACTTGTGTTGTCTGGTTCGTACAAAAACAGAGGAAACTCTGCCGAAATTTTTATAATGTTATTATTATTCTGTGCAGGATGGATAGGGCCAGCAACATCCGGGACCCTGTGATCCGTTACATACATCGTTTGGTTACCTGGTCGATTGCCGGACGGTGTAACTGTAACGAAAGGGTCTAGCAGATTGACCTTTTCTACCTTTACTGCATCTTGAGGGGTAGGCCGGTTGCGCTACACAGGTGCTTTGCCGAGTACATCGCGACCTACCCTCATAGGAACCCGACGGGGGCTATTCCGATTGGTGGGATCGTCACCGCCATCGCGCTGCGTGTTTGCCCGGCCGATTTGTGGACGCATATTGAGGAGAACAATTTACCGGCTCCGATGAGGCCCAAGTAAGATTATTATTATATATTATTATTTAATATTATTATTATTATTATTATTTATTATTATTTAATAATATTATTATTTAATTTTATATATTATTATTTAATATTATTATTGTTGTTTTGCATTTCAGGCCGTTAAATATTCAGACTATGCAGCAGATGAGGGTGGCAGCACGGGTCCCGCGCAGCAACCCACCGCTTATTACCAGCGTGCTTTCGGTGAGGCTGGCGACCGTGGCGAGCATTTTGTGCCACAGCCGCTGGTACATCTCGATGGGCCGAATGCCCCTGAGGTCCACATGCCACACGTTGCCGACGGCGACCCACCGGTGGATGTAGAGATGCCAGATGTTCCCGTTGATGAGCTACAGCGTCCTGCCCGCGTTTATCATCCTGTCAGGTTGCATGATAGCACGACCCAGGTACTTCAGCAGATCCTGGATCAGTTGGGGTCGTTGCGGGCTGATGTGCAGACGATGGGAGTTGACATGCGGGTGGCTGTTAGAGAGCGAGAATGAGAGACGACGGGAAGCTGGTTTGGAGCCGCGTCCACTTCCGGGTTGGGCGTCCAGCAGTCAGCATGGTGGGGCGTCCACCAGTCAGCCGGGTGGGTCGGATCAGCCGGGTGGGTCGGATCAGCAGGGTGGTCGGGTTAGACGGGTGGGTTATATTCTTGGTTGTACATTTGAACTCCCAGTTTTATGTAAATTTTTGGAATATTATGCTTATTTATGCTTTATTGTTCGTATCTTGGGTTTTGTTTAGTTCGGCAACATAAACGACATTCGTTCATATTCATATACACATTTATATAAAAAAGATCATATTATACAAATAAAAAAATAACATTTATAAAAAACCAAACATTTATAAAAAACCAAACATTTATAAAAACCAAACATTCAAACCCATTTTAAACATCCACACTACACTTACACTTATAAAAAAACCAAATAATCATCACCTAATCATTGCCAATGATTACCAATGATTGTTTTGGATTTGGATGCTAGTCCACGGGTCGTCGAGGCCCCAACGGGCCGTCTGTTTTAGACGGGCCGCTGGGCCTGGACGACCCGTCCTTTTGCCTGTTTGGCCCTCCACGGGCCGTCCAGGCCTCGACGACCCATGAAGGGGTTGTGCAAATAAAAACCCTAGTTGTCTAAATAACCGGAGGCTTTGTAATTTCCGTTTGTGTTCATCCACAAAATTGATTCTTTAATAAAGTTGGTCACTTTATCTCCTCTTTAGGTGCTTCGTTTTGTGAATTTTACTTGCTATTTATTGTTGTGAACACTCATGAGTTGCACTAAGATAACAATGAAAGTGATGATAACAATGAAAGTGATGATGCTGGGTAACATGTTTTTCACATTCACCACAAAGAAGATTTGGTGTTATATATAAAAAGGACATTGTTTGTTTTCGGTTGTTATTGTCGCGCCAGTTAACTGGTCACTTGCGAATATAATCGCCAAGTATATTTGTGTTGTCTTCTTAATAAGAATAAGCGGTTATTGTGTTGTCGTGTGGGTTCACTAATCACTGACAAATACCAACGCCCCGGCAAAAAAATCAAAAGGCACTGCCATGTATGTTTAGAACTATGTTTTGCGCAGCGGAGCGCGCGCGGGTATAATACTAGTTATAAAGGATTTTCCAAATACTTCTTAAAAATTAAGAGAAACAAGTATATTGGCTTATCATTCAATACTTAATGTACATCTTAACTACTTTTTAAGGGCAAATTTGTCTTTTAAACTTGTCTTTAATTACACCACATTATAGTTAATGAACCATAGTAATATCAAAGACTTTTACAATTAATCCATTAGTAGTATTAAATGTTTTTACAAGATAATATTAATATTTTTATAAATAAATACTATTTAAACTTAGTATTATCTTATTTAGATATACTTTTTAATAATAATAGTAGTAGTGGTAGTGGTAGTAGTAGTAGTACTAGTGGTGGTGGTGATGGTGGTGGTACCCAAATATAATTAGTGTTTAAGACATATCGGGTTAGAAAACATTTTTAAAAGAGACTTGGTGACCGCTGCATCGCGCGGGGCTAACCCACTAGTCTTAAAAATACATACGACTCTTAATTTATTATTCCTTGCTAGTCCATAGACTTCTAAGCTGTTGATGCAAAGTTAAAATTGGCACACGAAGTTGATCGTCCAAGAAGGGATGAGCTGAATCCGAGTTTTGAGGCTGAAAGATCAAACTGCAGTAGATTATCCTCTATTTGATGACCTCCAATAACACGGTAGGTGCAAAATCTGTCCGTGCTTCAACAAATCCAAGGCACAAAATGTTGTTGTTTACCGCAACCATGGAGTTGGCACCATTGATCTGCCACACATTCTTGCTTTCCAGTTCCAGGTGGATGGAAGGTACTGCCGGACCCATACGCGTGTTACCGACCTTCTTTGAGTTGAAACATGCTCCAAAAGGTGCAACATTAGGAACCTTGTCCACGTTCTTCGGCATTGCTTTCACAAATGCAGCTACTAGAGCTTTGTAGATTGTTGTTTCCAGGACGGTGTAAGGATCCGTGGTGCTGATTGTTGTCCCACCCCTACCTTCACCATCGATGGACAACAAACTCTGATTGAACCCCTCACACGTTTGTCGTTCACTTTAATCGACTTCACTCCAATGAAGAACTTAGGTGATGCTTCATGCAAAATCAACCAGTTTACGGTAACCGGGTTTACAATAAGCGGGGTGTATGTTAGGGAGGATGACGCATCAACATTTGGTAGCAAAGTGTACGGTCCATCTCCAAAAAACACCGCGCCACTAGATCGTGTGGATGAACTCAAACAAAGAGCGAATTTCGGATTGAACGAAAATAAGAAGACAGTTGAGCAGGCAGTGAACCTCCGGTCCTTCCAAGACCAGCCATGCCCGTAACCCCAGTAGCAAGACCATCGTTAACAAAGTTAGTACCGCATATGAAGTACAGGTGAGGGACCGTGAGTACTGTATCTTGAATACGTCTGCACCGAGCTGCCCAAAAGTGCCACTATTAGTGATAGGGTTCCCGGGGCTGTGGCCGCAAGTGTTGTTGTAGCAGTCGGGGACTGGAGGGTTGCATGTGGTTTCGATGGTGCAATCAGTGGTGTTGAGAAGTCGACATGGAGCGGACCCGCAAAGGGCCGGAGTGTAGGTGGTGGAGGTGTAGCCTCGCTCACAGTTAACCCACATGTACGAGCAACCGAGGTCGAGAGTAGTTTGACAGGGATCAGAGGTGTTCTTTGATAGATTTGGGTGATGTATTGAAGTGTTGTTGCATCTTTAGTAACTTGGAGAATTGGGCGGGGTGATGGTTTTGGCTACGGATGATGACACAACATAGAACAAACACAAGAGCATCAAAATTATGGAGGAACAATAAGCCATTGAGGAGATTGATGATATTGGTGAGATTATAATCCATAATTTATAGAAGTTTTTGAGTCTTTATTTATTCCTGAAATGTAAGTTCTTTCATATTTTATAAACTTCAGGTGTTAATATTCATGACAGCCTGTGATTTTTTTTTTTCTTTATGCAGGCAAACACAAATTTCCTCAAATTTATTTGTTAGTCTTGAATTTACATTTAAGTAGGTGTTGGTTGTTCGCCACGGGCACGGTTGCTGTGCCTAAATGTTTAATA